>JAQMYG010000014.1:18283670-18296526 GCA_030014215.1 Clariallabes teugelsi | reverse complement strand
GTGAGCTCGTGTAAGACTGGAGAGACAGGATCAAATCCTCGGTCCAGAATCAGCAGCTGAGTGCGGGCTTTATCTGGTCCCTGAGAGACGAAGGGATAAAGAAGAGCGATTGACCACAAGATGAGAGATGGATCGAGAGATGAGATTGAACTGACTCACTTCACAATTTGTTCCAGCTGAGTTATTTGCACAATGAAGGATAATTTGTTCTGGTGGTGTGCATAATGGCTCTTTTAATTTCCCTGACTCACCTCGCCCATAGTGGGATCATCGGCTTTGTAGCCATCCAGTTTGTCCTGCAGCATCTGAGCCAGAACGGCACTGTCTTTATACTCTCTGAAAAATGACAGAAATTGAGATACAATGCTGTTATTAAAACTAGAGATGAACAGATTTCTCAATGTCATGCGTCATGCACTCGCATCAGCCTTTTGACAAATAAGATGACATTCACAGATGGCCAGCGGTTCTTTTATTGCATTAAATTGGCGTTGGTTGTATGTTATTTCTGCATTTTCAGGGAAGATCCAGTAGGTGGTGAAATTAGATAAGATTGGATTAGATAAAATTGGTAAAAATTAATAAATAAATAATGCATTATAAAATAATATAAAATAAACGTTATGGTCTTTGTGCATGTATAAAGCAAATGAAATACATTTGGCATCTAACCAGAAATGCATACGTGGCCTATTTACAATAAATAATACATTTTAATAAATAGAGAGGGTGGGTTCATACAGTATGTACAGAGGTGTGAATATCTTATGTAAAGAATATGCAGTAGTTCATAAGAATAGGGTATATATGGTAATGGATGTAATGCCTTATTGATGTAATAAATAATTGATAACAGGGAACATGTGCAGGTGTGGTTTCAGAGAAGAAAATGTCAGCTGTGTGGGAGGATTTTACTGTCTCTGAGAAAGATCATTGATATTTAATTTGTAAGAGCTCCAGTGATATTTCAAGAGGAGGTACTACAAGCAAAAATTTAGTTTTTGCAAAAATCTTTTGTTTTTCTAATCACTTTTACATTTAATTACATTTCATTTGTGTTTAATGAAAATGATGATTTTTGTTGGGCTATGTCCTGTAAGATGTAAGTACAATACTGGAGAATTCGTCTTATTGAGAAGGTAGTTGTATAGGAGGCTAAAAAGGCATTTGAAAGTTTTTTTTCTTTTTCGTCACGTGAATAATCTATTGTGTAAAGGAAGGTCAGAATAAACCCACATTTGAATGACCGAAGTTGTGCTCATTCAAATACAGTGTGATGAAGGGCTTAAAAAAAGAGATTTTTAATACAGATATTTTTTTGTTTCCCTGGCACAAACGATGTAATAAATAAATAAACACAAAAACAAAACAAAAAAAAATCCATATCAACATTAATCAAATTAATATTTTACCATTAATATCACAATCAAATTCCAAAATATGGCAATCCTTCCATCTTGTAATTAAAACCAATTTACAAAGCTGATGCACAAGACTTATGCTGTTTGAATCTGTGTGAAAATAGAAACTTGTTCTTTCGCAACCTAATTTAGATTTTGCAAATATCTTTCAGCAGCTAAAGGTGAATGTAAGACTGATGGAGACGTGACAGTATTTAAACTGATAAGCGACCTAATTAAAAATAGCAAAGACCTGTGTTTAATTAGCTGGCCTGCTTTTATAAATAATTTAATAACATAAAAATGAAATCAGATCCACCATCAGAATCATCATTAAAACAAATTTTTCCATTAAACTATCCCTATTGGTAATAAGTGATAACAGTGGATACAACATTAAAACATAGCTATACATGTGTACCATTTATAATGTGTCATATATATAAATAAAATAGAGGTTTTGTCTGTATATTGGTCAGAACTCACTCTTTGCATGATATCTTTACTTGCTCATACAAGAATATTTTCTGTCTATACTGTATGTCAATTCAGTTTCAATTTTATATGTATATATGTCTATCTGTCTGTCTGCATGTCTGTATGTCTGTCCAGCCAGAATTTGTCACAGCATCACACAAAACTGGCTGGACAGAATTTAATGGAACTGTGCCATTCCTTCGGTATTTGGCTGAAGTTAAACCTGCACCATAAACAAAATCAAAATGTTGAGTAGAAGTGAAGTTATGAACAGTTATGTGGCGGATTTAATAATCTACTAATGCGCTACTTGATCAATGTAAACACACACCTGCGCTAATAGAAATTAATTAGAAAAGCTAAACTGAATATTTTTACTGGGATTAGTTCATACTTTCACTTGGGCTGAAATAACAGCGCTGAAATGGTATAAGTGCAAATTGTAACCCACTGGAGTCGTTTTAAGACAAAACTTTTTCCGATCTACTTTTTCCATTTCTCATCTGTGATTCGCTCCGATTACCGAACAGGGAGTGTATCTGACTGATGACGAGAGCAGTTTACAACTTAGTGTAAACAAGGCATAAGATACTCAACCTTACAACGTGTTAGTTCTTTGTATTAATAAGTTATGCACATACAGTTCTGCCGTACAGAAAGACACACAAACATGTACGTGGGCTTCAACCTGAAATTAAAATATCACTGATCAGATTATTTTTAGCTTTAACCTTTTAACTATTTCTACAAATAATTTTCCCATCAGTGCTAGTTCTTTAATGGCTAGAAAAGGGATTATTGTCAAATTGCTGTGATAAAAGATCAAGGTGTGGAGTTATAAAAGATATTCAAACTGCTTTTTACTGTATTGTTCTGATTATTCCTAGAGCTTTCTTTTGTAGTATTAATGAATTATGGCTCTGGCATGAGACTGAATACTTTATTGTGTTACTGTAATGAATGGTAGGCAAATGTAGACTCAAATGTCTCCACAATGATTGGATTATGAGACATGTTTGATCTTGTGGGGACATTTTGCTCGCCTCTATGAGGAACTACCTAAAAGAACTAAAAGCTTTCCTGTTCTTTGCTGATATTAAGATTAGGCTTAGATTTAGTCATATTTATCTAATAATGTCAGTGAACATTATTCCTCAAGGTTAATAAGACAAATGTGTGTGTGTGTGTGTGTGTGTGTGTGTGTGTGTGTGTGTGTGTGTGTGTTCTCACCCTCTGTATCTAACAGCTGGGTATTCTTTCAGGGTGGCACAGAGGGTGGCAATCTGCTCAGCCAAGCGCTCCAACATCTGGCTTTTTACATCTGCTTTAAACGGGCTGTAAAAGTCCTGAAAGGCATTGACTCTGTCCACAGAGAACACCTAGAGAACCACATAGAAAACTCTGGACTGTATACACACTGCAAGTATTCTCAGTAAATAGTAATAAGGCTAAGTAGAGAAACTGAACTGACTCCTTGTTTTTACAGTCTGTTACTAAAAGAATGCTAAATTATTGCTAGTAATATGATGTTCTTAACTACTGGGAATACTTTACATTACACTACAGTAAAAGGATGTTATACTTATAATATAAGGAACTATGCTGACACCTAAATGGGAATGATTGTAGTACAGAAATGGCCACCTGAGTCCATACTATTATCTGTTAACAAAATAGTATAATGCAAAGGGGTGTTCAAGCCAACCTGGAACTTGTGATAAAATATCTCTTGAATGAAGCCATAAAAGACTCTTAGCTGTGGTAAGACATGTGAATTATCCAAACGTTTTATAGAAGGCCCTAATGATGGTTGCCACGTCCCACTTATAGTCCAGACCTTGCTCCAAGGCTTTTCCACATGGTTGTGCCATTAAAGGAGTTCCCGGAAGGCCAGCGTTTCAGACATTAAGCAGGCAGTCTGATCATGGCTCCAACGTACCGAGGAACTCGGCTGGGAGTTATTGCCGCACCCCTACACAGTCTCAACCTCACTCCAAGCCATTTCCACATACAGTAGTTGGGCTGTTAGAGGCGTTCCTGGGAGGCCAGTGTTTTAGACGTATAGCAGACTGTCTGATCATGGCTGAGAAATCTTTCTACCTTGATGGTATCCACGTTTTTACTCTCATAACTGTGTTCTGTTATTCTGAACAACCAAAAGTCCCGGATTGACTTGAACGCCTCACATAGAGTTAAATTATTGTGTTTGAGATTTTTTTTCTTTATTTTTTATATATGTTTTTTTTCCCCAAAGTTATTTGTATATATATATTATACAGAATAATATTGTAAAGTGAAACACAAGAAGTAAAATAATAACTAATAATTAGTTAAGTAGCAGATCTCCAGGAGCTTTAAGACTTTAAGTAATTATTGCTCAGTTCATAAATAACTAACAAATCATGATTTCATGATTAATTATTAAAAATTACCCATCAGGCATTATTAGTTAATTAACATTAATTAATTAGACAATAACTAATTAATTATTTCATTCCTGCTTAGTCTCTGCATAGTAACCTTGAGCTATCGAACAATACTGTACAGTGTGATGGGGAACATAGATAAGCCCAAATGACGTACGTACAAGTAATAGAGGATACAAAATCTGTTTGTTTTTTTTTTTTGTCTATAAAAGACCTGAGGTCGGAATTGAGAAGGAAACCCCTCATGAATACATCTGGATGGAGAATAAGAAGATTCTGCTACACAGCAAAATTCCTAGTGTTGAATTAACACTCAGTGTCGATATAGGTCCATTTGGACTCATATAAACTCTGAAAGGCTGAAAACAGTGGGGATTTTTCAATATACGAGTTATGACTTAGAATACACCAAAAAGATTATCCTTAATCCCCATCACTGAAAAAAGCAGATAAACCAATCGACATAAGAACCTGGACTGACTGAGATTTACCCAGGTGTCTTTTTAAACTCTGTCCAATATTAACTGATTTTCTGGAAGCCCATCCTTTCCCCCCCCACCTTGTGCCACCAGGGCAGCTCTGGTCCCTCGGGGCATGACTCCACAAGAGCATTGTGGGTGTGCAGTGGTGTCTGGCACCCGCACGCAGCACATACTTTAGGAGCTGCGGATTTTGGGGTGTTTGCCCATGACCCCGTCACCTGTTTACTGGTATACAATTGATAATCAGTGTTAATGTGTTAAAGATTTATTCTGCTAATGTTATAGCTGATTGATGTATTTGAGCTGGAACTGTTAAAAATAGTACATTTTTTACCCCATTTTTACCCATAAGTCAAACACCCCCCAACACCCCACTAGAACTATGCACTTCTGGGTCACCTAGTTTGGACTAATCTTCTAATGAGTAGTAGATTAACACATGACCAGTAACCTCCTCTATGTGTGGAACAATCTGACCCTCCTTCTCTCTGACACTCTCGTAATACACTGCCCTATATAATGTCACATGACCATGATCTGTCCCAGATTTAAAGACTCTCACAGTCCCACTGTCTGTCTCTGGCTGGCTTGATGGCAGGACGTTAGCCAATGGGATGCAGGATTAGGGATGAGTTAGGGCCGGTCACTGCAGCTAGTCTGAGGATTTATTATAGAGGATGAGAGCAGGGGATTGAAGAAAAGCCATCTGGAATATTGCATCATTAGAGCAGAGCTCCTCTGTTCACACTGTGCAGATGCTAACCTGTGACTCATAGGGCAGGAAGGCAGCGTTAATCTCAGTCAGGGTCTTTATCACTTTGGCTGCTCGGGATTTAGTGAGGAGGCTGAACAAAGAGTCTGGGACCGCTGGAAAAAAGGAACAAAACGTTTGATTGGAAATAGAGTTAAAAAAAATCATCCCAAAGAGCTGTATTATTCATAGTACTACACTGTTTTTCCAACTATGTTGGTTCTTTCTTTCTTTTATTTCTCTGTATTTCTTTTTTCATGCATCCTTTTTAACCTTCTGGTAAACCTTTCCCATTAACCATACCTGCATTCCTTCACTCCTTTCTGTTTCTTTTGTATCCTCCCATTCTTTCTTTCTTTCTTTCTTCAAGTCTTTCTTTCCTACTACTACTTTTCTTTCTTTCTTTCTTTCTTTCTTTCCTTCCTACTATTTCTTTCTTTTTTCTTTCTTTCATTCCTTTTTTCTTTGTATTTCTTTTTCCATGCAACCTTTTTCCAAACCTTTCCCATTAATCATACTGTATCTTATTTTCTTCATTCATTTCCTCTTCTTTCATTTCCTTCCTTCCCTCGCTTCTTTCTTTCTCTCTTTCTTTACTTCTGTATTTCTTTGCTTTCAACTTTATATTAAGCCCATTAATTTCCCAGTATCATAAATTCTTCATTTAATCCTATCCTCCCTCCCTTCTTTCTTTCTTGCTTGCTTTCTTACTACCTTTCTTTCTTTCTTTCTTTCTTTCTTTCTTTCTTTCTTTCTTTCTTTCCTTCAGCCTTCTGTTATACCTTTCCCATTTATTATACCTTCCGATTTCTTTCTGTACCTTCCGTCCTTCCTTCTTTTCTACTTCTGCATTTCCTTTTTCCATGCATACCTTCCAACCTTCCATCCAACACTTCCACTTGTTTCTTCCTTCCTAGGTTCCTTCCATCTTTCCTTCCTTACCTCCCACTACCAGTCTTTTTTTAAACTATAGAAAAAAATTATTAAATGCTGGTTATTGGTACAAGTTGCATGCCGGACCTATTGATCAATGAGATTAAGGTCTGGGTATTACTGTACTGTATATGGAACCCCAACACACTGATCAGCAGCCCAGAGCCTCAAACCCCTGATCAATCACTGCTCCACCATATACTGCAGATACTGACATGATGTACAGTACGTATACAGTACCAACTCTTTTAGAGACTCACCATCTGTGAAGAAGACATGAGCTCCTTTGTATGATGGAGCACGGGGATCTCGGAAATCATTAATGAGTCCCTCGACAGACTGTGAAAACAAATATCAGTCACAGACATAATAAAAACAGGATGTTCACTGAAATTATGAAACTGGAAATGTTAATAACTGGCTACTGTTATTTAATCTCCAGGCAGGTGACAAATTAAAGGAAAAGCTGGTGAGTAAGGTGTTGGGCCACCATGAGCTGCCAGAACAGCTTCAATCTGCCTTGGTACACACGGGATGTACACATTTATTCTGCTTTGATTATAGCAGAGAAGAGAATCATCATCTAATCTAATGGTTCAAAATCATAGTTTCATAAAAAAAAATTTTTGACAATTACATTAAGTTCATGCAAAGAGTCAATATTTGCACTGTTGACCCTTCTTTTTCAAGATCTCGGTAATTTGCCCTCAGAATTTTGTCAGTTGGTCAGAATTTGTGGGTTTTTGTTTGTCCACCCGCCTCTTGAGGATCAACCACAGGTCTGGGGAGGTTGCTGTCCATGGACCCATGATTTCAGTGTTTTGTTCCCCGAGCCACTTCGTTATCCTTTTTTGCTTTATTAAAGCAAGGTACTCCGTCATGCTGGAAAAGGCATTGCTCTTCACCAAACTGTTCTTGGATGGTTGAGAGAAGTTACTCTTGGATGAGAGTGAGTCCACTCCCTTGGCTGAGAGGCAACCCCACGCATGAATGGTCGCTTTACTGTTGGCATGACACAAGACTGATGGTACTGTACTGCTCACATATTCTTCTCCGGAGAAGCTTTTTTCCGAACCCATAAACAATCATCATCAAACAGGCATTCATCAGAGAAAATTACTTTACTCTAGTCCTTGCTTCACACCCTACGGGCTATTTGTAAACGCCAATTAGCCTAATCATCTGCATGTCTTTGAACTGTGGGAGGAAACCCACCAAGCACGGGGGGAGAACATGCAAACTCCATGCACACAGACCCGATGTGGGAATCGAGCCACTATGCCACCTTACCTTTAGTCCATCAGTCCAGTCCAGGTCTAAAAACACAGAAGCAGCTTTTTAAAAAAATTATATTTGTGTCATTCTGTCACCCAGCTTGTTGTTCCTCCTCTTACTATTAAGCTTAAGACAGACATCACTGTAGTCGATGTTCTTTTTGAAAACCAGCCCTGTTCGGTATCTGTATGACAAAGCAACGTGCCGTGATAATAAATGAGCTTTTTATATTCTTAACAGTATCATGTGCACACCTGGAGGCATCTCCCCACAGTTACTCAAGATTTTCCTTTAATTTGTCACCCATCAGTAACTACATTCTAATAAAATACAACATAATATTACTTTATATATTATATACCCTCTCCACATATAGCTTATGTATCCAGATCATGTATAACTACAGTATATAACAGCTTCATAACATAAAGAAACACTAAAACCACTTATGATCAACTTATTAAATCTGATGAAACTGACGATAACGACCTCATCAGTTGGGGATAAAAGATAAATAGCCTCCATGGTGGGAAGGGGTTCACGGCGTTTAGTGATGTCCTCAACAACTGCAGCAGAGAAAGAAAAAGAACAAAAATATACTTAATATCACAACTAGGAATAGAGTGTAAATTAAGGTGTCTGAGATGCTGCAAGTGTGTTTGCGTGTATGTGTGTGTGTGTGTGTGTGTTTGTGTGTGTTCGTTTGTCTGTGTTTCTCTTTATTCTGATTTACACTCTGCTTTTACATACATAAAATTCAAGCACTGTTTTCTTCATAAAGCGACAACCTTGTTTTTTCTCCCCAGTTTGAGTCTACTGCCAAAATGAGCTTTTATGCAATGATCCCTATGCAAAATTTTTATACAATGCCCATGCTTAAATCTGATTTGGTTCAATTTCTATTACAGGAGCTCTGACAGTAGTTCAAATAATAGATTTTACATTCAATCTCGATCTTGCGCTCTAATTCTCATGCATTATTACTGTATATGTCGAGACTATATATGGGGGGACACTCCACCTAATCTAATATATATATATATATATATATAATTAATAATAATTAAAATAAAACATATAATTGTTGATATATTGAATCTTTCGTTTATTATCCAGTGTCAGGTGATAAAATTTTTTTAAAAGTTCCACCATGTCTTCAGAACGTCACAATAACATGTGGAAAAAAGAGAAATTGGTGACGGAATGCCTCTTTACGCGTAACTGTAATAACTTACCGTAAATGAGAATTGGAACTTGTTTTATGGATGTTCCTCAACATTTAATATATTTTAAATCTATAAATGTATTTAAAAAACACAACGAATTCTTTCATTCTTTGTGGTATAAAAGGAATAAAACACTTCTGTGTTAGAAAATGTAAAAATGACCATATTGTCGTTCATTTTAATGCCGTAAAATTAATTAATTAATCAATATGAAGGGTGTTCAAGTCAAAACGGGATTGACATTTACTGACAGACATTTATAGAAGACTTCAACCTTTAACTTGTCGCCAACTTGCAGAAAAGTCTGTCTGAGGTAACTGTACTGTACATACAATCATTCACCAATACCACTTGCAAGTTACGGGAACTCGGCTGTGAGTTGTCGCATCCCCCTTTACAGTCCTAACATTGCTGCAAACATTTCCACATGTTTGGGATACTAAAGGAGTTCCTGGGAGGCCAGCGTTTCAGGCAGTCTGATCAATGAAAAGTGCATTAGTGTAGCAGGGGATGATATAGAGAATAGAGAAATAAAGAGTTTTTAGTCTCATAACTGTGTCCTGTTATTCAGCGCAAAATAAAGTCCTGGTTTGACTTGAACATCTCTTTTACATTTTTAAACACTCCTTGTTAGTGCATCTAATAATTCAGATCCCAGATGAAGTGGCTGTACACACCAGTACATATATTTTATATACAGTAAGTGTATCTGTTTAAACTTACTTGTGATTCCTTCAGACATAACATCAGTCATTTTGCAGCAGGATGAGACCATTCTCATGCTCAGTTTGTCTACCACCAGAACCTGAGACAGAACGTACAGTATACCACACGTGGTTCATTATTAAATACAGACTGTTCAATACATTAGAGATTCATTGCAAGTAAAGAATTACATGAGGTTTTTGTACAAACACATAAGGACATCGATTTATTCTTTTCCATCAGCACTTGTGGAGAAATTTACCTTCCATTCTCCTTTAGTTTTCACCTTCTTGATAACATCATTCATAATCTCTGAAAGAGGAAAACACAGGCCTGAGAATGCAGGTTAATACAATCGATGAATGAATGACGTGAAATACAATAATATAATTTAATCCAAATAATGTGAAATAGAGAGAAAAGTTTGTATTATTTTGTTATTGTTAGGATATAATTTTGACACAATTCAAGATAAAGCATAGATATACTAGTTATTAAAAAAATATTTATCATATTCAGAAATAAAGAAGCTTTAGAAAGCTTTAGAAAAGTTTTTTTCTTTTCTATTAATATTTTAACATAATATTTGTTATATTATATACAGGCACATCTACTTTATAAAACTAAATCTTGTCTTATTACTTTTTTTCCTGAAGGTGCACAAACTATTGCACTCACCCACCCAGCCATGTTCAAACCTTAATCATTTTTATTAGATCTAAAACATGCAGTTCATATTTGAGAGCAGGTGATGATGAGGGCATGTCAGCCGCACTCTAAATATATCAGTGTGTGTGTGTGTGTGTTAAGTGTCTCACACTACCACATATTGACACACACACAAATAGTCAGGTTCACACTTGCAGGGTGTGAAGCCACATGACTGATATGCCAGATGTGAGGAAGAACAGAGTCTGATGTTCGACTGAATCTCAGACACTTACTTCTGTGAATATTTCTAATATTCTGTATTAAATGTTTTTTTTACATAAGAGAAAGAATAATGGAAATAAAGAAGGGCGAAATGCTGTTGTCTTCAATTAAAGAAGGATAAAGTCGATTCCAGAAATATTGTATCACATCAAGAGAATGGAAAAAACAACCTCTGCTTAGAATAATTGTATTTATTATGGCAAATTTGATGTTATTTAAAGTTATTGTGTGTTGTTGTAAAATGAAACCATAATCAAAAATGTTTTTAGGTCAGGCTTATCAAAAGCATATTGCTAAACGATTTACTATATATACGTATATAATATAATGTTATGTAGTACATGGAAGTAAGGCAGTAAGATTTTTTTGCCAGAAACGTGGTTGCATCTGCCAGGAAGTTACAAATGCAGTCCATTCATTCATATTTTTATTAGATAAAAAAAAACACACATTTGCTAAATACAGTTTCATGCCCTTTTATGTCTGTAGTGTGCGGAACTTTTTGAATTCAAATCTTTCAATGATCTTAACTGTCATTCAGATGAAACTCAGCCAATTTAGATTTCCCATGAAAAGACATAAACCTGAAAAAGTGTATTATTGTAAAATGCAGAATTGTTAAGATATTGCAACATGAATTTGACAGGGTTACGGACACTACAGATTTATTGCCTTTTATGCTTTTACCAAAAACCAATGCAAATAACAATTTTTACAAGTCTTACAGATTTTAAAAGCTTACACCAATTTTAGTATCAATACTCACAATGAAATATAAATAATTGGATTTTACATCATCTCTACAAAACGGCTAAAGTTACAAACTTGAAATTTTTAGGGAAGCAAGATTGGTCACTTCCATGTTGCATAAACTTCAGAAGTGGCTTCTTTGGCACACACATTCTCTGTATTATACTGTATGTATAACATAAAAAATATAGGTGAGAGAAGAAATGCTCTCCAGAAGGCATGAAGTTAAACATGAAACATGCTTTTTCAATATTTTAAACGCTATCAGTGTATCGTTTTTTGTTTTCTACAATTTTAGAGGGAAAAAGGGAAAGCAGCACCCTGCAAAAGACTAGGAACCACAGGAGACTTGAGCTCACAGATAACTTTGACCAAGGTATCAGACCTTAATTAGCCCTTAAGGGTCATGGCTTGTTCACGGTCATCATTAGGAAAGGCCAAGTGATGTAAATTTCAAAGTTTTGTCCCAAAAATCAGCAGCCATGGGTTCCTCTACGCAGCTGCCAAGTGTCATTGATGCCCACAAAGCAGGAGAAGAAGGAAAAAGGTTTCCTCAGTTCGGAATGTGATATATCATATCAGAACATATCAGAGGGAACTGCTCGTAGAATTGCTAGAAAACCAAGTCAGAACCCCCCTTTGACTGCAAAAGATCTCCAAGACCAAGATTTGGCGACACTGGAGTTGTGGTACAGTACAATGTTCAACTGTTCAGCGACACCTGCACAAATATGGCCTTCATGGAAGAACAAATACTCTTAGAGTAAACTATTTTTTATCTGGGCATCCATATCTATTATGATTCACATGAATTATGGGGAAATTTACATCTAAAAACAGAAGTACAGTAGCAGGTTGATAACACATCTCTCCATCATATTTTATTTCACAGCTTTAGTAGGGTCATTACCGGTCTTTAAAGAACACAAACTTATTGGAGCATGGTGCATGAGGAGATCAGATGTTGAATAATGTAATTCCTTCTGAAACCAACTATATATTATAGATTTTTGACCAAAGAATTTAATTGGACAGTCAATAAAAAAACATAAAATAAAATAAAGCAAAACAAAATGACCAGAACTTGTTTCAGGCACCTTCCAAAGCATTATATTTAACTATAACCAAAATTTATAGATAATTAATTAATATAAATTAAAATTATTGATGAAGGATCATAAGAGAAATAAAACATTAGTGATTGCGCTGTTGTTGGAAAATAACCAAGCACTCCTGCAGCATTTCCCAAGTGTTTCATTCCTTTCATAATAACTTTTTACTGGACTGCTCCAGGGTTGAAAAATTGGAGAAACTCCCATAAGAACAGCCTTGGTGATACATTTCTCATGCTCATCTCATCTCAAGATCTTTATGTTTCATACTGACTTTTTATGAATATTTACTGATGGAAGACTCACTGTTACCTGTGCACATCCTGAACACTATGAAATATGTGCATGTTCAACAGAAAGTTGCATCATCTGAATTTTGTGAAGCT
>JAQMYG010000014.1:18263654-18276891 GCA_030014215.1 Clariallabes teugelsi | reverse complement strand
TAACATCATGTGTGTTGTGCAGCTGAAAGTTCAATATAACAGAAGTTCTTTAAATTAACATGAAGTCCAGTTCAGCACAGGGACGAGGAGTCAGTAGGTGCAGAGGGTAGATGGGGTCTGGATCACTGGAAGCACAGGAGCAGCATGTGTAGCTCCAACCATCATGAAGCAGAATCCAGCTGTAGCTGGTCCTTCTGTGGATGTCTCAGAAACCTCGCGGGGTTGGCCTTTGTCTACTGAAGCTTGCACAATCTCCCGATGCCTCTGGATGGGGAGAAAAATAAAGAACAGGTGAAAAGAATTCGCATAGTTGCCATTCAGGATAGATGTACAGGAGTATGAGGTTATGGGATGAATTATGTGTATGCCAGATTAAAGAGATGTGTCTTGAGTTTACTTTTAAACTGTGTCTGAGCCCCGAACATTGTCTGGAAGCCTATTCCAAAGCTTTGGAGCCAAATATGAAAACGCCCTACCCCCTTTTGTAGATTTTGATATTCTGGGAACTACCAGAAGTCTGGAGTTTGGTGATTTTAAGGAACGTGGTGGATTGTAGCGTATAAGAAGACTGGCTAGATATGTGGGAGCTAAACCATTTAAAGCCTTGTACGTAAGTAGTACTATTTTGTAATTAATTCTAAACTGAACAGGTAGCCAGTGCAGGGATGATAATATTGGCATTATATGATCATATTTTCTTGATCTAGTTGATCTGGAGGTCATGAATGCATGAACTAGCTTTTCTGCATCAGATACGGATAAAATTTTCCTAAGCTTGGCAACATTTTTTAAGGTGGAAAAAGGCTGTTTTTGTGATATTGGAGATGTGATTTTCAAAGGACAAATTACTGTCTAAACCGATAGGGAGGAGTGTGTCAGGATAGTGCATCACTCAACACATCTGTTGCAGACATCGTCTGGACATGCTCCAGGAACTGGCTTTAAAGGTTCTGCCAAAAAAGAAAAAATCCATTTACAAGTTTGTCCAATATGTAGATCAGTCACGCTGTTTAATTCGCTTCCAATCCAGTGTGATCATTCAAAGGGTGGCACAGCCGGTAATATCGTCGTCTCGCTGCTCCAGGGTCCTGGGTTTGATCCTTGAGCTCAGGTTCCTGTCTATCCAGAGTTTTGCATTTTCTCTCCTAATCCACAGTTGTGCAAATGTGTTCGTGTGTGTGTATAAGATGCGGGCGGCACAGTGGCTTAGTTGTTAGCATTGTCGCCTTGCACCTCCAGGATCCGGGTTTGATTCCCACCTTGGGTCAGTGTGTGTGTAGTAATGTAACTAATGTTTCATCCAGAGTGTGTATGTACTGTACAGTGAATCTGAACAGAATTTCAAAAGAATTCTGACGAATTTGTTCATGCACGTGGATTTATGAAACATGGTGTCAGGAGACGCATAAGCATACAGGTTAGGAGACGTTTCTCAAAAAGGTTTAAGGTAACATATACTGGTTAGCTTTGATCTGATTATTTATTTCCTTTTTTGAAGAAGAAGAAGAAGAAGAAGTCATGTAAATGTAATTTTTCTCCCGGGGTTCACGTGATGAATGGCCCCAGCGGTGGGGGTTGGTTAGGATGCAGCTTCAGGAGACACTTCCTGTCCTTCATAACTGGTTGATGGCCAATATTATAAATAAAGCATAAGTTCTTACAACATCCTCTTCTTCTTTTGAAAGGATTAAATAGACTTCTTTCTTCTCTAAATGTAGTCTTGAAACCATAAAGTAAACATCTAGAATTATTCATTTTCGATGAATGTCCTCTGTTGGCTTAGACGATGAGGTCATTATCCCGAGAAGGATAGGAATAGAAGCTGACCCCAACACTTCCTGCGTAGTTACCCGAGTACTTTTATTGTTTTTGCTTATTATACACAAAGCAGTCATTACCGCGAGATGAGCCAGAATCTAATTTCGAGGTTGTTACACTGGAATTGACTTCCATATGCAGCTTTAAAGGGTCACAGGTCAAAAAGTAACACTGGGTGCTGACAGGAAATACCACAGTCGTGTGTTTGCCCCAAGGCCAAATGTTTTTGTGGGGCAGTAGTGAGGAGGAGGGGGTGAACAATGTGAATGACTTTGACTGTTTTATACGTACATAATTCTTGCTAAATGTTCTTGTTCATCTTTTGTAACCCCAGTGTTGCAGCAGGATCGTCCCTTCCCCCATTGTCACTGTTGGAATATGGTTGGTTTTTCTTTAAAAAAAATTTTTTTTGACCCTTGAGTTATCCTTGAGCTAAGCAAATACTTAGATACTTGATCATCGAAATGTAGCCTGTAACCCAAGAAATGAGAATCGTGCCTCATCTTGGATACCATCTTCATTATATTAGTGTATGTCAGCGTTATTGTGTTTGGAAGTTTCCATGGCGAGGTCAAGCCCGTGCCGAGCGGAAGAGTCAGCACTGCTGAGGCTCTCGGGACAATTAGCGCATGTGACGAGCTCAGCAAATTAACAAGCAAGTGTCCGGATCAAAACAAGGCCTGGCTTTTAAGCACTGATAAGCTTGTGTAGTCCCTACGTTTCATTTCCTTTATGGCGTTCGGTGTACACTCGTACTGTAGCTCTACTGTATGTCTGTGTAAAATGCTTGCCCAAAGGCTGGCTATACTTTTACTTAATTACATACCTCTTAGGGTTTGTCGTTTTCTACGGCTGTTCTCATTAGCCTGCCTGTCTTTCAAAACCAAGCATAAGAAAAATAAACGCACCCAGAGGCTGGAGGTTAGGTCCAAAGTCTTGTTTTTTTTTTCTTCTTTTTTTTTTCGTTCATCATGCTTTACTGGCAATATCATTTCCATAATAGAGCTTAATTGTTCCGTTTCTATGCAGATAAAAAGGAGTCGAGATCAAGATTGTTTTTTACTGTCTGATGCATTTAGCTTGCATTTGTTTATTTAAGTAACTGTATATAAAAAAAAAAAAAAAAAAAAATTGACATGAATTCTTTATAGAATAACAGTTTTGGAAAATATGCTAGCCGAGACGGGCGAGCACGCCGGGCCCGCGGCTAACCTAAAGGCGCTTTGGTCAAAGCCTGAAACTTCATTTGGGATTTCCTGCTCGCAGAGAGGCCTGATCTCCCTCAGGAGCGCAGGCTTGGAAATGAATTTGCCAGCACATGGATGCTCCGTTTGCTGACCGCAGTAATTCTAGACGATCCACAGGCTCATTATACTGTATAATCCCACGGAATCTATCATTTTACGTCAGCGTGTTGATGAGCGAGCGTTCAGTAAGGTGGCGTTATCGGAGTCACAATGTGCTAATTATCATATCAGCTGTTTTATTTAGTAATATCCATTATTATAGTCTGTACTGTAATAATACCCCATATCATACATTATCATTAGCTAAGTAGCTAGTAAGCTTTGCAGCTAGAGGTTTCTAAATATTATGACATCTGTTAAGTTCGGATCTGACCGATCCAAAGCTGCACAGTTTATATTTTGATCAGTGTTGCTATCTCTTCAGGGGAAAGTTCACAAAATCATGCGCTTGATGACATCATCCATTCATTTCCAAGTACACTGAATAGTCATGTTCATCTGCAAAAGATCTTCCGGAGACATGTCAAGTCATCTCTCACCATGACATCATTTTACTGAGAGTCAAAGATATATTTGAAAAAAAAAAAGAAAAAAAAAAGAAATGCATTAATACACTTACTTAAGGTGCTGAGAAGCTGCCAAATCTCCCTTCTAAGTCGTCCAATTGTTTTTAGAAGTGAAAATTCCAAAGAAATTTCAAAGAAGCTGATTGCTGATCAGTCTGAGGGTGGACTGCCTCAGAGGCAAATAGCTAGGAATCTTGAAATACTCCTTTCTACTTTTAACAGAATTACAGGTCAAAGGGTAAAAACACGAACGTTAACAGAATCACAAACTTGTCGTACCTGGGACTTCTGAAAGACGTCGCTCTTTTGGGAAGAACTCGCTCATTCTGTGCCTAGGCGAGTAAACGAAAGTCAACAAATTATTAATAATGTACAGTATGAATAGCTACTGTATCTACTTATTAAAATAACTTAAACAGATTTTGGTGCATTGACTAGATCATAACACTGTGGATGTTTATTCACTTCTTGCATAAAGAAGTGTAGTATCAAAAAAAGTCTGTAAATTGATCTAAATGGAAAAATTATTATTTTTTGGTCTATAAAAATTGTTGGTCTATAAAATCAGCCAACTCTGAGAAACGAAATAGTCGAACCTAATTTTTGTGCAGCGCGCCAAATTAAGCTGCCTTTAGACATGCCTCATCTTGTTCAGTTTTGGCTGCGGGGCGGGTGGGCCGGGACGGCGCTCCAAATAGAGCGTGGGTTATTACCGTCTCATTTGGGCTGATTATTCTATTTTCATAGCATTTGTATAAATTGCGTAAGACAGGGAGGCGAGCGTGGGAGCTGGGAACTGATGCAGATGAACGGAGGGAGGCTCGGTTTACTTTTTTTTTTAATTGTTCGTTTGCTGCTGAAAAAAATCACTTGCATCACATCCTGTGCTGGAAATGAAATGTCTTCATTTTTTTATTTTTTTTAAAAATTACTATATTGGTTAACACTGGTTAGTGTTCGACCGGGATGAAGTGCGTCAGAGAGTATTCCAAGTATCACATGAAACTAAGTCACTTTGTGACTCACACCCACACACACACACATATATGCACACAGTCTCTCCCATTCCCGAGGCCCTTCTCATGAACCCTGCCTTTTTAACACTGTTTATTGTTCTCCAGTACTTTTATAACTCGAACCCTATTTTGCATTCCCTGTACTAAATAAATGAATAATTACACAATCCTCGATAAGTATTGGCACCCTAATGAAACGGATTTTATATGAAACAATTTTATATCTAAAATGAATAACACCATGTACATAAGTTTTATTTCTAAACAGTATAAGGACTGCGTTCAAAATGATCTGCAAAGATCAAAGCGATTTGTATTTAACTTTTAATAAAAGAACACTTTCTGTTGTAGGATAGAACCATTTAAGTGTTCCTTCTGCACGTGGAACATGCACTTCCTGTCCAGAAAGAAAGAAAGAAAAAAAAAAAAGAAGTTGCTTAGTTTGACCGCCTTTAACTTTGATTGTGGTGCAATGTGGTGGCCGGTTCATGTGTGAAAATGATTCCTCATTCTCCCGGAACCACACTTTCAGTCCTGACATGTACTTGTTCCATAAGGGAAGAAAAACTCCATCCATGTGATAACTTGGTCATTCAGTACATTCAGGTCATCAGCCTGAATTCACCAACCCCAGATCATAAAGTAACTTGTACAGTGAGCCCTATGCATGATGTTTGCATCGCTTCTCTTCTTACCCTGACACACCCATTTCTCTGGAATAGGCTCGATCTAGACTCGTCAGACCACATGACCTGCTCCAAAGGCCAGTCCAGTCATTTTACTCACTAACAAACTCAAATCTTGATTCTGATCAGTCTCACTAACAAGTGATGATCTTATGGCCACACAACTGTTTGGTTCCAATCCTGAGACTTGCCGTTACAATGTGCATATGGAAATGCTCTCACTTTGACTATTGCATGCCTGTGAGTTCTACTGGCTTATGTAGGGATAATATTTTTACGATGCTTTAAGTCATCCTGGATCATCATGGATGATTTTTTATTTTTTTCTAACCACAATATTTTATGAAAGTTGATGGATCAGCATTATCGTTCCATGTTTTCACCATGAATTGAACTCAATTCCAGTAATTTTAGCAATCTCCTGCAAAAAATAATTTTTTTTGATGGAGGCAAGGGTGGCATGGTGGTGTAGTGGTTAGCACTGTTGCCTTGTGCCGTCAGGGTCCGGGTTCGATTACCGCCTCGGGAACCTGAGTGCACTGAGTTTGCATGTTCTCCCTGTGCTTGGTGGGTTTCCTCCATGTACTCCGGTTTCTTCCTACAGTCCAGAGACATGCAGAGTAGGATAATTGGCGTCCCCAAATTGCCCGTAGTGTGGATGGATTGGGGTGCCAGTCCAGGGTGTACTCCGCCTTGTGCCAGAAGTCTCCTGGGATAGGCTTTACTGCACATACTCAGGATTACCTACCCCAACCCACCTTTATTTAATCTGAATGTAGTGTAATTACTGTGTAAAGTGCAGTGTTTTCATGTTAGTCTGTACTCTGAGAGCTACAAACAGCCAGAACCAAATCCCTTGTGTATGTCAACATACTTGGGGAATAAAACCCGATTCTGATTCTGATCTAGAAGATGAATGAATGTGTAATTTGACACTTCCGAGATGGCAAAGAAAACCACTACAGCGATGTAAATGGATGGATGTTTGATGTTTTAGTTCTCTGAAAGAAAAACTCTTGGCCTTTCAGTGTTCTTAGCATTCCAAAAGGTTCTACTTGCGACTTTCTCTGAAAGGGAGAAACTGTTATAGGTTCGAATCTTCAAGAGTTCTACTTGGGGATTTATCCGATTCTATTCTAATTCATTCTACTCTGAAATGGAGACTTTCTCTTGTCGGGTTGAAATGTTGTTTCTCCTTAAAAAAGAACAAACAGATAAAGACACATCACTCCTGCTTACTGCACAGGACACGCCCTTTCTCTGAGTCTGAGGCCTTGTGTCCCTACCTTATCTGCGTTACTGAATGTTTGCCTTGTGCTGTCAGCGAAGTCCTCAGTCATCCTCTATTATATCAACACCCTCCGAGAAACATCTGTTTAAAAAGTTTTAAACACTGAGGCCTGGATTTATTCTCAGTCAGCAGTCGCACAGCTCAGGGCTCAGAGTACCTGATGGAGAGTTTCGCCCATGTCTGGGTTTGTACAGTACAGTATGTGGGGAAGCTGTTTGACAGTGTGGCTGTAATTGTCTTGCATTTGTCTAGACTTCAGTACTGTAGGCTAGTGGTGGAAATAAGTATGCAGGGCAAGATGGATGGAGGTTAGCAGACTGAGCAGACGGTGCATCCAGACATCCTGAGTGATCACCATAAGCTATGGGAAATGCCTCTTTCCCACTTAAAGAACATACACACACTGCACGCACACAGCCGAATGCCATATATGGGTTCGGGTACATTGTCCGGGGTCTTATAGGGAAATTCTAATATACACCTACAGTAGTGTTATGTTGAATAATTAAAATATGTTGATGTGTAGAATTTTCTTTTTTCTTTTGCCAAATATTGCAATAATGTTTCATCCACACCATTTTTATTTTTAAAGTAAAGATTTTATACATTTAAAAATGAGTGCTGTTAATCGATAAATTTTTTTTATCTAGTTAATCTCATAGTCTGTGATTAATCGCAATTATTTTATTTTTTTAAAATACTCAGATTAACTTGTATTATAAACAATGTGGGAATAAAGAAATACATAACAGACTGATTAGAGGAAACAGATTATGCAGTTTTATAATATCGCTCAACATGCCATTATCACGTGCTACAATTATGGGAAACCATTAGGGTCAAATTTAGTCATATTAGAATTTACATAGAATTTGGTCACAATTTGCGTGTTAAAAAAAATTTGTTAAAATTTCATGCATTAATATAGCCAACCCTATTAAAAATGTTATAGTCTAGTTTTATTTATCCATTTTGGAGTTTGTGAAAAATATTAATTTTCATTGCAGTGAATTTGTTTTATTGTCTGTTTTACAGAGCTAATTAATTAATACTTTTTTTTTAATGTTATTTCACTCATTTTCATAAAATGTATGGATAAGATATAATTAATTCCGATGTTTTTATTAATTTCATGTGCAAACATGTTCTGTTTCTCTGTAGTTTTGTCTGGAAAAACATTTCAGTAGCTAAAACTTAATCAAATCTTTTAGTATGCATTATATGCACATGTGATCTTTGCAGGTTTGCTACACTGTTGCTGGTACTTCTCCAAAAATACATAAATAAAAATTTTAAAAAGCATGGCCATGCCACTAATAATTCATTAGAATTAGATACTAATGCATAACCGCCACACTGGAGCCAAGATCAGAGTGCCTGCTTCACGTCTGAAACGCTGGCCTCCCAGGAACTCCTTTAATGCCCCAGACATGTGGAAATGGCTTGGAGTAAGGTCAGGACTATACTTAAATGTGGAATATCTCCCAGCTTACAGTATGTGGAATATCTCTCCTTTTAAAAGTGTTAAATGGTAAAAAGCATTTAACTTAAATACATGCGGTGTCATTAGCATGAAGGGGCCGAATGTCATGCAATCCTTTGATGATTTCCTTTGATCCTTTTTTTTTTTTTTTTTTTTTTTTTTTTTTAAAGGACAAATTACTTGTTGCAGATGATCTTTAAAATATTCTTAAGGTGCATTTTGCAAGTAATAAAACACAATGGATGGCGATGTTATAGGAAATGAATCAGTAAGTGCCAGGTGTGATTATTTATGCATTCATCACGTATGTCCTAAACTGACTTCTTTCTTTCATACCACAGCAATTTGCGAATTATTCAAGAACAACATGTACCTGTATTCATGTTTGATAGTGTGGAGCCTATTAATTATGACACATTATACTGTAGCTTAAATTATATGCAGTTGTTCAAATTAATTAGGTAAAATTGCAGCATATCCTGTGTAACGGGTTTTATAAACAGGTGGCACCACAGACACAAGGCGAGGTCTTGGTGAAAAGGAACATAGTGATAGTGTGCACGTGCAGGTCTGGAGGCAGTGCCCAGTTGGCACCCCAGCCTTCCATGTTTTTATTTGTTTATTTTTTTTAAGCATCTGCTGCGCTACTCTGCTGAGTTAAACTCCAGGATCGTTAGCTTGCGTGGGGAAAGCATGAGATCCAATAACGTTAATTTATCTCCAGCCCCACCCCTTCGCGCACCTGCAGAAGTGGAGACCGCCTACGGAGTGAGCGTAGAGCAATAACAGATTGAGGTGCACGCCATGACACCTGTAGCGCACAAACTAAAACGTGCGGTTACACCATTAACAATTTGAGCATTCAGAGGTACAGTAAATAAATGCCTCCCTATAAGGGACAAAAAAACTCACTATGCACCAAACAGTTTTCTAAAATCTGGTCTGCTGTTCTTATTAAGACCTAATGACCAATCAGAATCAGGCATTTAAGAGCACTGTGGTATAGGACGGTTAACGATCATGCCGTTATCCATTACACCTCGTATAGTGTAAATATCTCAATCTCTCCACTATTCTGCATGCTTCATCTCTACTGAAAGATATGAACGTATTACTTCATACTAGAACAATCATTGCTCAAGCAGGACATGTGACCCTGGTGACCTTCTCATCAGATCTCATCACACATACAGTACAGTACACCACTACCCCACCCACCCCCCGATGCATGTAGATCACAGCTCTTTCCTCTATGCCCTGCATTCATCATGCTCCTCTGTTACTAAAAGCATTTTAAACAAACTGGCAGGAATGTTCCCTCTCCCCCTCCCTGGATCCCCACCGTAGCCTAGTCTAAGAGTATCAAGGAGAGTGAGGCCCTAAACATGGATTTTGGAACGTCTCCCGTGTGAATCATGTGAAATCTGGCGTTTGTCAAGAGAACAAACAGGTTAGTAAAGAGCTGGCACGGCTCCCAATGCCGACTCCAGTGTTGGCACAGTGACGCAGGCATGCGAGTGTCCTGAACCATGAAGTTCAAGTACTGCAAACTGTTCTGTTTGATTAAAATACAAAGAGCACAATGTGAATCGCTGTCAATCTTTAACACTTTGTGGATGTTTACCATGAAACCTACAGTAGTAAACATATATATATTTATCTGCATCCTACCTGAATTGTATGCCAACAACGTACAGTAAGTAAACATAAATGATAAAAATAAAAATAAATGATTGCAGCCGCATGGTAGTGTAGTGGTTAGCGCTCCAGGGGTCAAGGGTTCGAGTCCCACTTTATGGTCTGTATGCATGGAGTTTGCATGTTCTCCCCGTGCTTGGTGGGTTTCCTCCGGGAATTCTGGTTTCCTCCCACAGTCCAAAGACATGGACTAACTGGTGATTCTAAATTGCCCGAAGTGTGACTGTGTAATTGCTCGTGTCGTGCGAAGGATTTGGCACCGCATCCAGATGAACCCCAATTAAGTGTAAGGCTTGTGACCCTGTACAGAATAAGTGTTCTAGAGAACGAGTAGGTTCCTTGCACTAGTATTTTAAAGTTGCATCAGTGTACGATCTTCACCAGCATTGGCTGTCCACCTGATTCAAACTCTCATCAGTTAACTCATGCAAGACAGGTCTAGGCTTGCTTGATGGGCTGTACCAAAGCAGTTGCACCTTTTTCTCATGTAATAAATACCACTTAATTTTGGTGATGAAAGACTAAAAACAACAGAGCAGGGATGACTCAATGTTTAAGGCTTACGGATTACTAATCAGAAGGGTGGAGGTTCAAGCCCAAAACCTACAGAGCTGCCTCTATGTCCAGTAACAGGATCTGCTCCATCATGCTCAATCATGGGTGACGATGCTTCCTAACAAGCTTGGATACGTGTGAAAGGAATGTCAATGTGTGTGTAATAAGTTACAGTTGCGTGAATTCGGTCACGAGTTACTTTAACTGCCTGAGACGTCTTATAGACGGTAATGTCGAATTCGTAACTCTTGAGCGGACATCACACCCTTTAGCTCACATGTCTTTTTCTTCTGTGTGTTTTGTGCAGCGAGGACCTCCGAAGTCCTCAGCGACTTCAAGAGTCTCTACGAGCAGCAGTACGCCGTGGCCCTTTTTAACAAGTTGCGCTATGATGTCGAGGGAGGGGGAGGACCTCAACCTCAGCTCCTGCATCGTAAGGTAACAGCTACAGTTCATCTTCTCTAATTCGTTTTGTATGACATGCTAAGTGCGTTTCTTTAACATACATTAATTTTTTTAAATAAGGAAACCCCTGAAGTGTCATCTATGCAAAGTTTTGAGCCGGTTTTGCCTGGCTGCCTTTTCTTTTCTTGACAGTAAACCAGGATTAACTGGATTGCTCAAGGTGCTTCAGTGCTTCATGCTAATGCGGTTCTTGTGTTTGAACAGACTGTGCTAAGGTGGAAAAACATAAAGGTTTTGATTTGATTCTGTTTAAAAACTGACTTGTGGATCGCTATGTATGGGGATGCTGCAGACGCTGCATGTAAGCTATCTGATTCTAGCAGATGTTATGATGACTATCATTGAAATGGTTATATTTTGTCATATCTGTCAAGCCGGTTATATGTCAAAACCTTCGCTCAGAGGTATTCAACAACCCTTACATGTTTTATCAATGATTAGTTTACGGCTATAAATAAGAAACCGCCTTGGACTAGTTACCACTGCTGGCCTCTGACCAGATAAGCCAGTTTTCTTTAAACAAACCATGTCATCAGTTTGCTAATCGGACCAGAGAAGGTAAATACTCCTACCGGACACCAATCACATGGCGACAACTCAATGCACTTAGGCATGTGGACATGGTCAAGACCGATCATTGGATTGGGGTACCGATCAAACCAATCTACAGATTGGGGGATTAAGGTAATTCCAGTGACTTTGAATGTGGCATGGTTGTTGGTGCCAATTGGGTTGGTCTGAGTCGTTCCCAAACTGCTGATCAACTGGGATTTTCAAGCACAACCATGTCTAGGGTTTACAGAGAATGGTGCGAAAAAGAGACAATATCCAGTGAGCGGCGGTTCTTTGGATGAAAATGCCTTGTTAAGGTCACAGGAGGACTGGTTTGAGCTGAAAGAACATCTCGTTACATCCGAGGTATGCCAAAGACCATCTCTGAACGGACAACACATCGAACCTTGAAGCGGATCGACTAAAGTGGCAGAACATCACACCGGGTGCTAAGCTACAGTAAGAAAAGGAAACTGAAGCTACAGTTCACATTTGCCTGTCTGCCACAAAGTTTGGATCCTAGGGTTAGAATTTGGCAAAAACAACATACCAGTATGTATCCGTTCTGCATTGTATGAACGGTTCACTCTGGTGGTGGTTGTAATGGTGTGGGGGAGATTTCCTTGGCACACTTTGAGCCCATTGGTACCCGAGTATTGTTTGCTGACCATGTGCATCCCTTTATAAACGCAGGATAACATGCCGTATCACAAGTTTAACATGATCTCGCTCATGATCTGGTTTATTGAACATGACAATGAGGTCACTGTACTCAAATGTAGTCATCAGATCTGAATCTAATAGAGCACCTTTTGGGATGTGGTGGAACGAGAGATTTGCATCATAGATGTGTACTGTAGCTGACGAATCTGCATGAACTGTGTGATGCTCTCATGTAAACGTGGACCAGAATATCTAACTGTTTATCTGAAAGCAAAAAGGGTCCAACCCAGTACTAGCAATGAAGAGGCTGGTCAGTGTAGAATGAATAGGAAGGCTATTTAAGTTTTTTTTGCTGTTGAGGCAATGCCTCTGGCCAATTTCTGATCTGACAAGCTGTTTTTTATCTGCATAATTCATGTAAATCCATGTGATTTGACTAAACCACACCATGACAATGGATCTGCTAGAGTCAGTTTTTCCCTTAACGTTCCCTGAAATACACCTCCATACCGCAGGCCGCCATGTGACGATCTCTGCTCTAGCAGCTCGCGTAGTTTTTAGTCATTTCATAATTTCTTTAATAAAATGCTCTATCGATCACAATGCGAGTTAAATTCCAACCTCTTGGTCCATCAACACTTCCTCAGTGCTGCACAGCATTCTCTTTAGACCGTCTAGTTAAGAGCTATAGGGTGGGGTTGGGATTGCGCAAGAACACTGTGGTTGCATACAGAATATTGCACACATTCAAGCATTCTCTTTTGCTAAAAGCACGTTTTGAGGTTGGCAGCATTCAAAAACATAAGAAGGAAATTAATAAGAATGAATTGTGGATGGATTGTAATGGTTTATCATGACCTATTTAGAGGTGGTTAGAAATGGAAAAATGTCTTTGAAGCCACTTTATCCCTTGAAGGTTTGTTTTGAGCATTTGAGCCGGTTCTCTTGTGCAAGTTTGTTTGTGTGTGTGTGTGTGTGTGTGTGTGAGAGAGAGAGAGAGAGAGTCACATGATCAGATGAAAGTTAGAAAGAAAAACAACTGTAAACACTATTTAAGTTTAAAGTACTCCCTGTGCAAATGTCCCTGTGTACAATGTACAGTAGTTTATTTGTGTGTGTATATACACTACCGTTCAAAAGTTTTAGAACACTTGCAAATATCTTTGTTTTTGTTTAGTGATTTATTTTCTACATTCT
>JAQMYG010000014.1:18224792-18242169 GCA_030014215.1 Clariallabes teugelsi | reverse complement strand
TCTCATCTTTTTAAGTGGGAGAACTTGCACAATTGGTGGCTGACTAAATACTTTTTTGCCCCACTGTATATGTCTGTCTGTCTTTCTGTACGGCAGAACTCTGTCTTATTTATTAAGTTACTTATGTAACTTATTAATAAGGTTGGATATCTTACGCCTTCTTTATGCCAAGTTGTAATTGGAGAGTGAATTACAGATGAGAAATAGAAAAAAAGTAGATCAGATTGTCTTAAAACGACTTTAAAATTCACTTACACCCCTTCAGCGCTGTTATTTCAGTTGTGAAAATATGAACTTATCCAAGTAAAAAGATTCAGTTTAGCTTTTCTAATTAATATCTATTGGTGCAGGTGTTTTTGAGCGAGTGGCTTATTAGTAGTTTAGTAGATTATTAAATTTTACACATTTTGATTTCACTGATGGTGCAGGTTAAACTGTTTTTTGTCCGATTTTGAAATACTGCGAAAGTTTCATTAAATTCTGTCGAGTGGCCGATTTAAGACGCGCCCACAGTTTAATGCATGCGCATTACACTTTATAATCTGTCACATAGCTGCTCATAACTACACTTCTACTCAACATTTTTATTTCATTTATACCTCAGGTTTAACGTCAGGCAAATCCCAAAGTACTGCCAAAGTTTCATTTAATTTTGTCCAGCCTGTTTTGCGTTGTGCTAAATCTGTCTGGACAGATGGACGGACAGAGACTGGCAGACAGACGGACAGGTGGAATTGTTTTTGAGACTGGTTTCAGGTCCTCCAATGAATGAAACGTAAAGATATCATTGAAAGAGCGAGTTCTGATCAACGTACAGACAAACCTTTTTTTTGTTATTATTTATATAGATGAATGAACTTTGTTAGATAGCTTGTTATACATTATTGCAGTTTTAGTAACTACATTTCAGCCTCAATTTTCATGCAACCGGTTTTATCCTTCATTAGATACGGTTTGCAGTTCCTGACTTGAACGGCCGTTTCAGGTTTAGCGGTACGTAGTGTACACGCGTGCGCGTACACATGGAGCGGATAACATGCTTCATCCTTTTTTTTCTTTTTTTTTGCCTCCGACAACCGCCCTGTTCCCTCCACATTGCATTCATACTTAACCGTCTCTGTTTTTCTGAAGGAAGGAAGGGTAAGAGGAGGTCATTTCGCTCAGACTGCCATAAATCAAGTCATAATGGCCTTCAAACGAATGTCATTACAGCTTCTAATGAGCCGCTTCAAGCAGCGCAGTCTTCGCTCAGAGCTCTGTGTGAGGCTCAGTCGGAGAGATGGCGTGCTTTTATTAAAAGGGCGTGCCGCACCGTTTAGCAGGAGGTACCCGGGTAATGTGTTTTCTCTAAACATCATGTGACTTTGCCTTTGTGAGGAGAAGTGAAAGTTGTTTTACGTTGAGTCATTTACAGTCTCTTTTGTGACCGCTTCCCCACACAGCACTGACCTAATGCTTCATGGCACACTTTGAGCGAGAGGGTTAATTATAACCTACTTGGCTGCTTTGAGCTGCGTTTCCCCTTTATTGTGCAAAGGCTCCGTTTTGGACACGGCACATGATTTGTAGTGGGTGAAAGAGAGCCCGAGATCCCTGCGGGATCTTTTCCATCAGGGTCAGGCCTGTAGACAAATCTGCATTTGTGGGCAAAAGGTGCGTTCTCGTGGCTTTGTGAAATGAATTTTTCGTAAGTGTGTCTGTTTATGATCTCTTGAGACATATAAGGACGTGACATTTCCCCCCAATATACCGTGTATCCTCGTCCGATCCCCACAAGAGGACTGTTAGGTATTGCCAAACGTCTTCCTGTATAAAGTCATTAACTAAGTTTATAGCTATTAAGTGCTTATAAAGGAAAAACTATGAGAAGAAATCCGAGTTTATACAACAGTAGAGTCTCATTCTCGGGAGGATGATGGAAAAACACCGGCTCTGCATGAGACTTGGTCGGTCATCTTTATAGGTCAAGTAGCTTTTAAGTGGTAAAGTCTAAACAACACCATAGGGCGTGGTGTGGTAGGAAAATAAGCAAGTTAAGGTCTAGGTTGATTTATTTTCCTATAACATGTTTTACTAAAAGGAAATGAGTGCAGTGGTGAAGTTTCCTGTGGTTTTTCTTCCGAACCAGTTCAGCTCCAAACATAATGTGCAGTATGATGATTAAAAAGTCTAATAAAATTATTACTCAGCAAAAAAGGAGATAATGAACTGCATCTTTATCTTTTATACCTTTTTAATAAGTAACATAACCTGCGAATGTAGACCTTTTAACGAACAGGCCACATAGTTGGACTTATACTGTATCCAGTTCTCCGGAGGATGATGAGGAAAGGGTTTTAGAAATCCCCTTGGGCACTAAAGGCACCTTGTCATTGGTGCAATCCCAGTACCAGTACCATTTATTTATTCATTCATTCTTCATGTATACAGGGTCGCGGGTGACCCGAGCCTATCCCAGGGGACTTGGGGCACTAGGCAGGTTACCAGGGGTAGCTCAGTGGTTAAGGCATTGGACTACGGTTCGGAAGATTCCAGGTTCAAACCCCACAACCACAGATGTATAATGAGATAAAAATGTAAGTCGCTCTGGATAAGAGCGTCTGCCAAATGCCTAAATGTAAATCCAAGAAATGTCTCAAACACATGTAATTTTCCACCTTTCAGAGATGCTCTTCGACATCGAGATCATCGGGTTGTAACGAGATGTTATTTTCGTTATTGCTCCCTTTCTATCAGCTCGAACCAATCTGGCTATTCACCTCTGACCTCTGACCTCTGGCATTCAAAAGGCATTTCACCAAGAGAACTGTAGCTCACTGGATATTTTCTCATTTTCAGACCGTTCTCTTGTAAACCTTAGAGACGTCCATGTGTGAAAATCCTAGATCTTAGATAAACTTTTAGGATGATGAGTATACAGTACGTCGCCTGAATAACCTGTTAATTCACTTTTTGAAATCTGAGAACACACCGGTCTCTGATTTAAGATAGCATTGTCTAGATGAGCACTTGAGTAATCTGTCTACACTTCATGTTCTGTATGAAAACATATTTTGATGCACGCCTGCGGATTAGACATCTGACCAGATCATCTGATTTTATATTTTTAAAAAAAATTATTATCTGACAGGCGTTAACAAATCCATCCTCATCCTGGTCTCATGGTTGTGAATTTTTGTTGTTGTTGCTGTACACATGATAGTTGTGCTGAATGGTGTGTTCAGCACAGCGGTATATACTGTAGAGTTCCCCTAATAGCCTTTAGGCATGTTTTGGCCCTGCTTTGTGACTGTTCCAGGGTTGTCATGAGCAGCAGGTGACCTGCCCGAGGTTGAGCAATGCTGCTGAATTCATGAATCTGATTGGTTAAGAAGGTGCTGATTTATGTTCTATAACAGCAGCTGACTATGAGGTTTATATATTTTGCTATTGTTTCTATAGTAATAGCTCATTTATAGGGACTTGCATGGTGAAAAATTCCCGGTGTACAGACATAGTAAAGGGATTAATAATAGATTAATGAAATGTTTATTGGATATTTATTTATGAAAGGTCAGATCTCTATTGTCAGCGTTTTGTAGAATTAAGCCTAAGGGAAAGCCTTCAGGAGAGGGGAAACAAGAGGGACTATTTATCGCGGTTATAACATAAGTGATAGCAGGAAGTAGCTTGTTATAAAAGTAAATATGACGTTTCATTATTTGATGGTATTAAAAAAGAATAAAAGCTGTCAGGACAATAGGAAAATACAGCACCTTGTGTTTTTGTTGTTGTTTGCTATTCCTTATACGATTTCTAAAGCATCAATCATCATTGCTCTTTCATTTCTACCACACCTTTATAGTCTCATACTACAAAATGATTATAGATTAAACCCAATTTTTCTACCAGAAGACCAGGTTTTGTTGAACTTTGAGTCACATATTGCAAAAACACTCCACAAGCAGGATTGCAGGTGGATGTAAGGAAGCCTGGAGGAGTACAGGCGTGGTCTTGAACTTAACACTAGATGATTTTAGGATGGGCTGAATTAGTAAAGCAGCTCTCAGTAAGGATGTGATTTGCTCTTGGCTATGCGCTTAGCCTGGGCTTAGTGGTGTTCCTGAAACACCCAGACATGCAACAAGTCCTTATCTGCTGTCTAGAAGGCTCCTGGCTTTATATGAATGAATCATCTTAGCTTTGGTCTTACACTGGATATCATAAATCCTTGTAGATCTTTCTTCCTTGCTTTTTTGGACTGAAAACTAGTAATTTTTTAGTTTGTACAAATCTTCTTGTTTTCTGAGCATTGTCAAGATTTTACCGTCATTATGGTGTAACAGTTTGCACTATAATAAATACGAATTGTTGTTTGAATTAGGGAAAATTTCATTAAAAATTATTATTTTTTTTATTACAATTTTCATTAGTTTTTGTAATGGCCAAAATACAGTGTTGATGATTTAATTTATTTTTGTTGTTATACATATAATACATAAAAAAGCCTGTGCCAATGAAGCTGCTTCTAAAGTTTATGCAACATAGAAGTGACCAATCTTGCTTCCTTAAAACTTTCAATTTGTTAACTTTAGCAGTTTTAAAGAGATGATCTTATATGGCCAATTTTTCAGCGTTAACAACAACGCTTCAAACAATAATACAAATTTAAAATGCAAATGATTCATATTTTTTTATGAGTATTAATACTAAAATTGGTGTAAGCTTCTAGAAGTATATGACCTGTAAAAATCATTGCTATAAATTAAAGCTTAAAAGGCAAAAAAATCCATAACCCTGTCAAATTCATGGTGCGATATCGTAACAATTTTGCATTTTTGAATAATACACTTTTTCAAGTTTATGTCTTTTCAAGTGAAATCTAAATTACCCACGTTTCATCTGAGTGACAGTTAAGACCGTTGAAAGACTTGAATTCAAAAATGTTCCGCACAAAACGGACATCAAAGGGCATGAAACTGTATTTAGCAAATGTGTGTTTTTTTTATTATTATTCTTTATTTTTTTATATCTGTTAAAAATATTAAATGCATATACATATTTACAAAAAATGAAGCATGGATCGGGAGATAAGAAGCATTAAGTTTTATGAAAAATGGTGTTCCTATTTGAAAATTCACTTTTTGGATGTTTTGCAACCTTTTCTGCTCAGCATTGATGCTGTCTAAGTTTGAGCATTAGCGTTGTTTGAGTTGGTGGTGCTCTGTTGCTCCCCTTTTTTTAATTAATTAATTAATTAATTAATTAATTACTTTTTTTTTTTTTTTTTACAGCTACTACATGCTTTTATCATAATTTCGCCCTTGCATCTAGCTGGCATGTCATTAACTGATATCATGTATATTTGCGTATCGTCAATGGTAAAAATGTCATTATGTAAACGTGTAACTCATTGAAGAAGCTTTTATTTAGATTATGATTTCTGTTTTTTAGATCCTGGCTAACTTGGTGATGGAGAAGCTGCTTCCTGAACTTAGAGACCTGATCAGCCCACGCTTGAAGGGAAAGATGCAGGAAAGACAGAAGACCTGGACTTTGGTACTATAATTTGACCAATTACCTGAAATTAGCAGCACTATTAGAATGAATGGTAATATCCAGCTCTAATGGTTTTTGTCTGTGTGATCAGATCTCAGATGCCGTGTACAGTCTGGTTCAGATTCAGACCCAGACCGAATACGAGGCCATAGTGCAGAGCTGTGAGGAAGGACGTCCCCCTCTGGAGGCTTCCATACGCACCGACATGGACCAGATCATCACCTCGAAGGAGCACGTGACCAGCAAAATCAGGGGTAATGCTGCATCTGTAAACAGCCTGGAGCTCAGGGTGACACGGGGCACAGGCCACGATATTTAATCCATTGTTGAAAATGTCTGGATGAAAGGGATACGATGGCATACCCTTTGTCTCCTGTCACTCACATCATCACCAGCCAGTAAACTTTAAACAGTGAATTCCTCAGTCTTTTAATTTTTTTTGTGAACCAGTAGGAAAAGAAGGTAGGACTTGATTTGGTCAAAAATAATAAAGGAGCTGCTAAGTAGCAATCACCTTCTTTTTTTCTCTGTCTGTCTAAGATTTTCTTGTTAGCCATGTTGGCACCTCTGCAAATTATATCCACAGTAGTAAATGTAATTTGTATTGACAATGGAGTGGTACCTTTAGGGTGTTTTACTTACATAAAGTACCTTCAGTGCCTAACATAAACTCAACACATCATCACATGGCACAGCGGCTTAGTGGTTAGCACTGTCGCCTTGCACCTCCAGGATCTTGGTTCGATTCCCCACTCTGGGTCTGAGTGCTGGGAGTTTGCTTGTTCTCCCTGTGTTTGGTGGGTTTCCTCTGGGTACACCGGTTTCCTCCCACAGCCCCAAAACATGCAGAGTAGGCTAATTGGCGTTCCCAAATTCCAAATCGCATGTGAACGAGCATTCCCTGCGATGGATTAGCACCCCGTCCAGGGTTTACCCCCGCCTCATGCCCAGAGTCTCCTGGAATAGGCTCCAGGCCCCAGCGACACTGCATACAGGATAAAGCGGCATAGACGATATAGATGAGTCAGACTACACAACATGTATATTTCCAGTTGACATGTACACAGTAATGGCTTGAGGGTATCACATTAGTTACATCTTTAGAGCTTCTTTTATTCTGTTAAAGTAATGTGTTTACATCGAAGCGTTTGGTGTGATGCTAAGGCATGGATGATCAGTGGCGGTTTTAGGCATGGGCGAACTGGGCAGCCGCCCAGGGCGGCATATTTTCATGTCACGTGGGGGGCGGCACATGAACTTGGAGGAAACAATAATAATCCGTGCCGCTAAGCGGTTTTCTATTATCTATGATACTTGTGCCGCCCCTGCTGCCGGGTGTGGTGGGGGACAAATGCATGCTTTGGTTGAACTTTTTTTACTTTAATTCTTTTATTTCTTTTATTTGCATACTTTTATTATTTTTGTTTAAATATTTAAGCCAAAAAAAATTATGGCATGTTTTTCAAGTGTGATATTAAATATCCTAAATATAGAGTTAAACAACTTGACTTGGAATTTGATAAAAAATTTTAAAAAAATAATAACTAATTTAACAAATGTCAGGTAAAAATATGCAGTAATAACAACGATGATGATGATGATAATAATAATAATAATAATAATAATAAATAAATACAAATATTAAAATATAATAATAATAATAATAATAATACATAAAAATATAATAATAATAATAACTAAAATATTAAATTGAATAATGTGCAATGATGTTGTTATTATTATATGTTTTTAGATGCTTTTAAACATTTCAGGCTTTAAATTGATTTTTTTTAAATTAGCAAATACTTTTCATTATTTTCTAGAATTTACAGTATTTATGTTTATTTATTTTTATGTTACATTATTTTCTCCTCTATATTAGCGAGGATATAGATATTTGGGCCCTGTGACCGATTGTCGCTAAGAAAATGAGTCTGATTTGAATGAAGTGTAAAATCTAAACTTGTGATTGTTCCTTTAAGAGTCTCTTTTTTTTCTGACTTGTAGCTCTGGTGCTGCCCAAGGCTGAGAAGCTCCTGAAGGTGAGCATTGAGCCGTACATCAGCTCCATCCTGGACGCCCTGATGGAACCCACCAGCCGAGGCTTCTCTGAGGTGCGTGATGTTTTCTTCAGGGAGCTGGTGGACATGAGCAAGAACCTGCTAAATGGTGGAAACAAAGAGAAACTAGGAGAGGTGAGGCACTCAAGTTGTGTTTTTCAGTTTATTGCTTAAAGTTGTTAAGAAAAAAAAAAACAGTGTGTCTTGTTACTTAGCAGACTCCTTCCATAGATCTTAAATAACAGAATGCTTTAATGGTCCCAAAACTCTATTCTAGATCGGAGTTTTGACACTTGATTGATAAGAAGAACTATTTTTACAGGAACTCTTCCTCTCGGATAAATAATGATAAATTATTTTGAATCCCTTTTCTCCTACATTTACAGTTTTAGTTTCAGTGTTGCTGATTCAGTCTGATGTATCTGATAACAGTTAGATATTGTTTTATTCTGCAGCATATGGAGAAGGTCTCCATGCTGGCCTACCATCCGGTGAAAATGCAGTGCTGCTACGAGAGGGTTGAGCAGCTGAGTCTGGAGGGCTTGCAGCAGCGCTTTGATGTCACCAGTCCATCTGTGTTCGTCCAGAGAGCCCAGATTCTCATGAGAGAGGTGAGCCTTGCCCAGCTAACCCGGTGGTTCTGTGGTGAGCGTTCATGCACCCAGAACAGCATGGAAAAACTGCAGAATGAATCGGTGGTGAATTTAAGCTTTGTGGGTTTTAATGTGCATGTGCATGTTCTGTACTCTGGTTTTCACCCACAATCCAAGAACATGCAGATTAGAATAATTGGTGTTTCAGATTCCCCATAATGAGTGTGTATGCCCTGTGATGGCTTGGCACCCAGTCCAGGTGTACCCCACCTTGTGTCCGAGTCCTCTGGAATGAGTTTCAGGCTTCTTATGCCCCATGTACAGGATAAACGGTATAGCGAATGAATGAGTGAGAGTAAATAAATGTAGACTGAAAGAGAATTTAGTTTTCTTCTTTTGGTCATTCAATCGCCGTTCAAACTTTTGCACTTCTTTAAGAGACATCATACCCCAGTGCTGTTGAATGAAGGTAGGTGGTTCAGGTGGTTGAGGTTCTGGGTTTTTGATCAGAGGGTCTGGGATTCGATCTCGGTCAACGCTGGGTTGACAGTGTTGGGCTCTTGGGAATGGCCCTTAACCCTATGCCCATATACAGTATAATACCCAGCCTCTGAGATGCAGGGGGTCATTAGTGCCAGTCCCAGGCTTGAGAAATGGGTGGGTTGGGGCGGAGAGGGCATCCACGCGTAAAACCTGTGCCAATAACTTTAAATTGGATCAAATAATCCAATGTGGCGGTGGAGAAAATGCCCAAAAACTAAAAGAAATTCTTTAGAAGGTGTCTGCTTCAGCATCTCTGACAGTCGTAGTTTAAATGATCAGTGTTTACTCTGCAACTTCTTGTTAACATACAGGATGTTTTTATCACATAATCTGCAAAAAGAACAGGAACGGAAAAAGGGAACGACTGCTCATACACCGCGATGTACAGTACCTTCCAACTGGAACTTGTTTTCTGGACAAAACATTAAAATCTAGTTATAAATGGATACAAACAAGCACAGTGTTCTTTTTCCTCCCCCCCAAAAAAAAGAAAAGAAAGAAAACCATAATAGTTAGTTACCTTATAACTATTACATTACTTTTGGTACTTTGAAGAACAACTTTGTGCCATTAATAACAGCTCTACTTTGGGTTGGGCCACATCACACCCACCATGAATTATTTGCCTTATAATTGTGTCTTGAAGTTTGCTCTTGTCCAGGATACCATCATAGCCCTGACTCCTCCTTCAGCACATGTCTGTTGGGTTTATATTGTGTATTTGATTTTGCATTGCGGTTCTGTAGTACAAAATATCCTGCACCTTTTTGTAGCGTAATGCACTGATTAATGATTAGATTAGATTAGATTAGATAAAAGTAGATTTGATAAGTCAGCTGTAATAACAGGAGTTGCTGCGTCTCTATTTGTGGTGTGGAAGTGTAAAATGTCTGAGAAATCTTTTTTCCCCTCAGTAGAGTAAAAGGACATGGTGTTAGAGCATGGGAGTGGTGACACAAGACTCAACATGCAGAGTGTATTTTTATCAGGGCAGGATCACAAGTTTCTCACAAGAATTCCACTTGTGGTAAAAAATTGTGTGAGGGCGCCCCCTGTTGGTTAAATGCAGATGGGTGAAATGCTTGGAATTTGAATTAGAGGTGTATTTCTAACAAATGTTTATCGGTTTGTCATGAACGTCCCTTCTCCTTGTAAAAGTCATCAGTTTGAGTGTTTGCTGTAATTTATAATTTTACAATATTTTGCCAAAGGATCTGGACTATTTGGGGCACTCTCTATATTATGCAATGATATTGTATAACATTTTAATCCTCCAGGCATTTCATGTGCATGTCTATGTCCATTTTTTTTGCTGCAGTTAATGGATGACGCTGTTTACACTTTCGAGCAGCTGCTCCACCAGAGTCTGGAGGGTCATGAAGAGGAAAATCTCAGCAAAACCATTCAGAAGTGCCAGGACCGAGTCATAAAGGTGGGACAAATAAGAATATATATACTGTACTGTACGTCTGTACGTCTGAATATATATACTGTACTGTACTGTACGTCTGTCTGAGTTCATGTCCTAGGCCATGTTTCATACAAAATGAACAGTGATTGTTTGTTTATTTATTTATTTATTTATACAAAAATTTATTATTTAGCATATTTTGTTTTTATGAAGAAAAAAAAATTCTTCCTGAGAACTAAATTCTTAATAGTGTAAAACATTCTTAATAGATAATATATTACTTCCATAAAATAAAAAGTTGCGTTAATAAATATTTGGACAATGACAAAGTTAGTTGTTTTGTCTTTAAAAAAAAAAAAAAATTCTCCCCCTTTCCTTTTTCCTCTGTCTACCACAGTACAGTATATTGGCATTGCCTTTGCAGTGGTACTTATAAATAAAAAGGCACCATTATATAAATACTATTTACCCAATTTGTATTTAAATGCTCTCAAACTAAAGCATCTTTATTATTTAATACTTCTTTATTAACTCTAAAATACTGTGGCATCAAAGATAGCAAGAATTCCCAAATGTCCAAATATATATGGGCCTAACTCTTTATATTCTGTGGTGCCAATAATTTTATGGAAAAAATAAGAAATTATTAGAATTATGCTTTTTTCTGTTGTCTGGAAAAGTCATACTTTTTGCTAATGCTTGTTTGGAGGGTGCCAATATTTTTGGATCTGACTGTACGATCACATCAACCTCTTACAGAATGTTTTATATTAGTGTTTGTCTCCCTCCTCCTCATAGAAATACGACTATGACAGCAGCACTGTGCGTAAGAGGTTCTTCAGAGAGGCTCTTCTGCAGATCTTCATCCCCTACATGCTGAAACAGCTCTCTCCATCCTGCTCTGCTGTAAGACACACACACATTTAATACATTGCATTATCATCATTATTATCAAATCATTGCATTAGTATGCTTATCATGCGTCTATATGCTGTAGGACCTTCCTCGTTTCCAAGAGCTGATCTTTGAAGATTTTTCCCGTTTTATTCTGGTTGAGAACGTCTTTGAGGAGGTGGTGCTTCAGACAGTCATGAAGGACATCATGATGGGTAAAACAGGACACTAAAGTTACACACACAAAAAAACAATCTGTTTGTTGAGTGTCTTATGCATTAATATAAACATTTCTATTATTTTCCACTGTAGCTGCTTCAGACCAATCATGCATGAGAGTACTATGGTAAAAGAAAAATGTATATTTAGGTTTGTTTACAGTGCCATGTTATTAAACCTCTACCTCGATGAATTATTTAATAAATAAAAGGATATGGTTGTTACGAAAATAACTTATGGTTAGGCTTATCAGTCAGCTATTTCTTTTTTTGTTCATAATGGAGAAACTGAATAGTGTTTGAAAAATACACATGATAGCAGGGACAATTTTTAGAAAAGCACTGTGTGACAGTTTATTGTGACATTAGATCTTATTATATTGGCTTATTGTGCAATCTTGTGACTCCATGTAATGTGTTCTTATTATCTTATCATTCAAGGACAGGAATGGTTTACTAGCTGAATCTATTTTTAGTGTAGAAAGAGTTCTCGTGAGTCCTCACATCAAGCCAAAACTTGATGCAAAGCAGGTTTACTGTATAGAATAAAAAATAATGGAAACGTGTTCAAAACGTGTAAGGAAATGGGGATTATATAGAGATTATATACAGGTATGGCCACACCTGCAATGACATTGTATCCACATACATATGGAGTTGGTCCTTCAATATGGAGTTGGTCCTCATTTTGCAGCTATAACAACTTCCACTCTTCTTGGAAGGCTGTCCACAAGGAGTGTTTATTTGAATTCATGCCCATTCATTCTGTAGAGCATTTATGAGGTCAGGCGCTGATGTTGGACGAGAAGGCCCGACTCGCAATCTCCATTCCAGTTCATCCCAAAGGTGCTCGATGGGGTTGATGTGCGGGCCAGTCAATTTCTTCCAAACTGAACTCCTCATACTATGTCTTTATAGTCCTTGCTTTGGGGCACCGGGGCACAGTCGTGGTAAAATACAAAAGGTCCTTTCCTAAACTGTTGCCACAAAGTTGGAAACATGGAATTGTCCAGGATGTCTTGTAGAGTATTAGGAAGAAGGGGCTTGATTGACACAACAGAATTCAATAATTAACAGGTTTGGCCAAATACTTTTGTCCATATAGTGCAGGGGTGGCGAACCCGCGGCTCACGAGCCGGTTGCGGCTCTTTCACTGCTCTTCTGCGGCTCATTAATCTATCCACGTGTTGTTTTTACAATCGCAATTTATTTTGTCAAAACATCATTTTGCAATAAAGGGGTATATATTTAAATGCAATTGTCGAATCTAATTTGAATTTTCAATACGTGTTATTGTTTAACAAAAAATTGTTTTACACAACCTCTCGCGCGATTTAACATACAGTACGTTAGCCAGTTGACTAACACGATTGACGTGAAGTTCGTTAGTAGCCTATCATTAGCCTGAATGGGAGGATTTATATTTTTTTGTTGAAAGAAACGCTATTCTGCTTGATATAAGCCAGACTTCGTTGTTGCATTTTAAGGCTTCAAATTTCATTTCACTCCATTCGACCGTAGCCCGTGAATTTCACAAAGGCAGTGAACTTCACACAAGGTAAAGACACTGAAATATGAGTCAGAAAAGCAAATGCACATGTAAAAGAGTTACTACGAGTAGCCACAACTACTCAACTACACAAGCCAGACCTCAAAAAGATTGTGGAAACCAAGGACTATCAGGTGTCCCACTGAGTCAAATAAAAGGAGGCAGACATGAAAACTATTCTTATATTGTGTAATTAGGTGGATAAGTTGTGATGCTGTTGTTTGCACATCTGTTGTGTGGCTCTTTGCAGTGATAAAGTTTTTTATTTTTTGCTCATTATGGCAAACAGGTTCGCCACCCCTGATATACAGTAGTGTATGTATAAATTATAATGATCAGATTGTTCTGACGATGATGAGGAAAAACTCCCCAAGATGTCCCACTGTAATTAGAAAAAGCTTGTATGTTTGCTGATTGGCCACAGGTTTAGATGGTAGGCTAGACCAGTGGGGGAAAAACAAAATCGTCAATCGTTCTAACTCTTACTTTTTCTTTCCAGCTGTAAAAGAAGCTGCCGTTCAGAGAAGACACAATCTGTACAGGGACAGCATTGTGCTGACTAACAGCGACCCCAACCTCCACCTTCTGGGTGAGAACCCATCCATCGACTGGGCAGGAGAGTTTGGAGAAAAGAACGAAGTGGACGGAGAGCACAAGAGTGAAGGAGGAGATACAGCGGCCCAGAAGAGGCGCAGGATGAAACAGGTGGTCTCTATGATCCAAGTGGACGGCGCCAGCACAACCCTGCCCAATGAGTCCTGTATGGAGGTTCCCAGCGTTCACAACATCCCTGAAGAGCAGGTGGAGGGAGATTCTGATGTTCAGTCCTCTTCTGTATCTGATGAGGCAGAGCCCATCATACAGGAAGTCAGCGGGTCATCAAAGGAGACGGCACCTGATTTACCCAACGGGACCGCGCCAAATCTAGATAAACAGGAAGCTACGCCAAAGTCTTCACAAGACTCGGAAAGCAAGCTCGCCATAGAGAGCGCTATCCAGCAGATCGAGGATGCAGTCCAAGGAGAAGATGCGGAGCAAAGTCAAGAGCAAAAAAGCGTGCCAGAGAAATCTGAAGAAACTTGCAGCACCAAAAAGGAAGCAAATGTCGCACCTCAGAAAGAGAATGAGTCGGCTTCAGTGGTAAACCAGGAGGACAAAGTTGCACCAACAGTCACAGAAGAACCAGCGAAAGTTCCAGAAACCATCAGTGAACCAAAGCAAGAAGAGCATACTGATGCTGCAGATAATTTATCAGACTCTCGCTCGGAACAACAGCATCAGAACACCGACACAGACAGCGGCTTCCAGTCACCAGCCAACGAGACAGCCGAGGAGGACGAGCTGCAGGCTGCCGCAGTAACGACGGAGACGGAAAAGGAGAAGCCCAAGGACTCTGAAAAGGGAGGCCAGGATGCTGGAAATGGAGCTGAGACACTGACAACGCAGTCATAGATATCACTAATTAAACAAATGTTTTTTTTTTGTTTTTTTTTTAAATGGAAAACGCTAGAAACACCAGCCCACTGCTTGCAGATGTGATAGTTTTACAAATGAGGGCTTTTAGGGTGCTTGGTTTGTTTACACATAAAACATCTCTCATACTTCCTTTGCAGTTGGGAGTTTGTTTATGATTCTTAAAAAAAAAAAATCAGATCTTACCTTTTTCACATTTCACATTTTTTTTTTTTTTTTTTTTGCACACATTTGAATAGCTGTCACTCAAATGGGCTCGGTCATAATAACTTCATTAAAATGTCACGAATTTCATTGCTAATTATTGTGCTCTTGTTCCACTGCAAAGTGCTGAGAAATTGGATGCTTTTGCCAATAAGACAATGCTTATATAACCGCTTATATAACTGACTTCATGCCTTATAATATTCTAATTTGGTATCATATGCAATTTTATTCTGCTTTTTTTTATATATATATATAAATACACAAGTCTTACTTAGACCCAAACTGAAAACACTGAATTTTATTTGATTTTTTTTTTTTTTTTGTAGTTCTTTTTATATAGTTTTATTTCTGTTGGGCCTAACCTATAACTTTTTTTTTTTTTGTGAATATCCTGATATTTTCTTTACTCTAGAAGATTAAATCTGAGTTATAAGAATAAAAAGTTACCATTTTGCATACTCAAACCGAACTCCATTGATATTGATTATAAGATGTACAGTAGCACATGTTCATGGTCCAGTCCGTGTTTCACTGATGCTAAGTGATAATTTGGGGTTTGGTGTGATTCAACATTATCTATAGCGTAAAAGTGGAGGAATAGAAACCTGCAAGTGTTACCTGGAGGCATGTGTTTCAAACTGAAATGACAATCAAAATGGTTAAAGGGCAAGTATCTAATTTTTGCATCTACCTTTTGTTTAATATTTTTTATTTATTATCTGATGCACTTCATTGCCTTCTTTGTGTTTAACTGAAAACGATCAACAATAAAACAATTAGATTTGACATTCGCATTTTTAGTAATTATTATTGTCATAGTCTGTTTCATATACAGTACCGTATAAACACACAATATGATATTAATATTGGCCTAATATTAATATGGATACCATGACAATTTCTAAAACCATAAAGACATTTTACTATGGTATAGGGACATTGGTAGTCTTGTACCATGGTATTTTTTTTTTTACAGTAGTTATTTGAAGATATGGTAGCTGGTATCCATCATTGTACAATACCATACCAGTAGTATATCCTAACATATCTAATATGGTATAGTGTGTATAATACAATACTATCTTATTACAGTGGATATATTTTGCAGCAAGTTGAAAGTTTTTTTCCCCGGAAGTTGATGTTCTGTGGAAGCAGAGAAACTGGGCAAGCGTAAGGATTTGAATGACTTTGACAAGGGCCAAATTGTGATGGATAGAAGACTGGGTTAGTGCATCTCCAAAACTGTCAGGACCTACCAAAAGGTAGTCTGGTGACCTGGTGATGGGGTCATGTCCAGGCAAGGCTCAAAAGGTCGTTGGGATTTTGTGTGATAGACCACCACAAAGCGACACATTATTGTGAAGTGAAAGGAAAATAAATAGTTAAAATCTTTTCTTTTTTTTTTTTAAACAAATAAAATTCTGAGAAGTGTGGTGTCCATTTGTATTCTGCCCCTCCAGGGTGTAAATAGAGTCCACCTGTGTGTAATTTAATCTTAGTACAAGTTCTGTGAAGCCCTCAAAGGTTTGTTAGAGAACATTAGTGAACAGCATTACAATGTCCAAGGAACACACCAGAGAGGTTGGAGATAAAGTTGTGGAGAAGTTTAAAGCATGGTTAGGTTCTAAAAAAAATATTCCACGCTTTAAACAAAGCAAAGGCTGATAAATGCGTGCGCAGATAAATAGGTAGACATTACAGAAGCAGAGGTGAGTAGTAACGAGTTACATTTACTTGAGTAACTTTTTGGAAAAAAATTTACTTTTATAACTTTTATAAGTTTTACTACTCCATACTTTTTACTTTTACTTGAGTAGACTTGTAAAGGATAAACTCTACTCTTTCTCCGCTACACTTGACTCTACTTTTCTAACCATTTATTGTAAACATGCAGCCGGTAGATCTACTGCATGACTATTTCACCAATCAGACGCAGCAACAATGATCACATGACTCCGTTTGTCCAATCAGATCAAAAAACCTTCAGCCAGTGTTCTATAAATTCATCCAACCTGTGAGTCCGTCCTACATACGCTCACTTGCGCATGCGCAAACAAAGTTTCCACATCTTTCACTAATTTTGCGGAACGCCCATAAATACATGCTGTTACTAGTAGGATCTCGCGGTTAGTGTACAATCTTGCGGTGAATATAGAATGTTTTTTTCATGTTTGTGTGATTATACTGTATGTTACCTTTAATTGTACATATAATGTAATTGTAATATATAATTTTAACAGTCTATGAATATATAAATATATTTACGTACAGAATTAATCGCCAATATAATTATTATAATTTCTAAATAAATAAATAAATCAGACATTGCGATTAAAACAGTTACTCAATACTTGAGTAGTATTTTCATCGAATACTTTTTTACTCTTACTTGAGTAATATTTTGGATGACTACTTTTTACTTCTACTTAAGTAATATTATTTTTTATTATTTTTGGCTACTCTACCTCTCTTCTGTACAGAAGTGACATGCAACAGTCTATAGGCTCTTCTTTAATAATCAGAGTGGCATTTCTTAGAAATGGCTAAGAATTATAGTGTAATGCCACAAAAGAAAAAAACAAAAGAAAAATGTATGATCAATTAAAAAAACAAACCTATTAAGTGACCAATATGTCAGATTTTTGCGTTCATTGGATTAAACTAATTTTTTAATTTTTTAATTTTATGTTTTGTATAAAACAATATTTAAAACATTCATGTATACAAGCAATTAATAATGGAATCATTAATATTTTATGTTTGAGCTGTACTGTACATACTGTAAACAGTACTTAAAGTGCCCCTATTATGCCATTTAAAGGTTGCTAATATTGCTTAATGAGTCTCTTAAAACAGGTTTACATGTATGCAAGGTCAAAAAACACTTTAGT
>JAQMYG010000014.1:18211869-18222674 GCA_030014215.1 Clariallabes teugelsi | reverse complement strand
CAAAAACTTCATTTATCGTGCACTGTTGGCGTCACAACTTTGCAGATAGTTTATGTTCACATACAGCTACATGACACTGCATGAAAGATCCTATTTGAAAAAGCATAATAGGGGCACTTTAAAAGTGTGGTTTTATGAGCTCATGTCGCTTGCTGTCAGTAGGCGCCTGAGAAAGATTATCACAGTAATCACGCAATACCCGAGATTGAAACACGACTGCCCCCTACTGGTAATGTACGTCATGTGCGTGAGAACTTCCCCGCGGTCCGCGCACTGCTGCGGCAGCTCGTGAGATTCCTCGAGACGCGCATTCTTAACAGCCACATCTGATTAAAAAAAAAACATGTTGCTCTGGATAAGAGCGTGTGTCATTTATCATTTTCCTTCCACTTCACTTGGCATTATGTTCCACTTTGTGTAAAATCCCAATAATGTACATTTATCTTTGTGTTAGTAACGTGACAAAATCATATCTTCACTACAGGGACTGAATACCAAGTAGTGATGGGTCGTTCATGAACGATTCGAATCTTTAACGTGACTCAGCAGAACGAGTCGTCTCGGAGAGTAATTCGTTCATTTTCTACTGGCCGCGCATGCGCAAATCATCGCAAAACCTCTGTAGATTATGTACAGGAAACAGAATTAAGCGATTCTTTCTCAATGAGTCTTCAAGTCCGAGTCGTTCGTTCTTTTGTCACGTGAGTCTCACAGACGCTTTGCGGTGCTGCACTAGATTCAAAAGAACGAACGACTCAGATTGGAGGATATAAGAGGTGAGCTACTTATTCTGTTTAGTATTATATGTCCTTAGCTGCATTGTAATATTTTCATTACTGGAACTATAGCCAAAATTTGTGTATGTAGACATATTGGGGGGCCTTTTTTTTTTTTTTTAAATTCAACAATTTATTTTATTTCTGATCAAAAGGACGAAATGAACTAAATGACTCAACAAAAAAAAGATTCGTTCAATTTGATGAACGAGATTCAAAGAACCGAGTCGCTAAAATGATTCTTTCCCATCACTAATACCAAATAATCATTTACTATATTACTCTACATCGCACAGGCAGCTGGAGTATTAATATCTCCCTTGGTACTGTAGTGCACTCTAAAGTAGTGCTCACGGGTTTGAGACGCGGCCCCTGTGCGATGTGACGTTTCCCGAGCCGTGACGTCGGAGCGGGAGGTTTTTCCCCGCAGAGGATCCGCGCAGGTGGAAAACAACAGCAGTAGCAGCAGCAGGAATAGGAGGAGGAGGAGGAGGAGCTGGATAAACACCCCGAGCTGAGCATCACATGCGGAGATGTTGAACTGATCGCACGTCGGAAGGAAAGCAGTAGCGCGTGTCTCCGTTTATAATTCCTCCTCCTCGGGACGGAGGGGGGATGCGAAAGCCGTTTAAACCCCTAAAGCCCTTCGAGCTCGCTGCGCTACTTCTACAGGGATGCCTTCATCCAGGAGAGGAGAGGAGAGAAGAGTGTGGGCCGCGCTGCTTCTCCTGGCTACACTCACCATCAGCACCACTATGGCAGGTAATGCATCTGTCTGATCCTATATATAAAAACTTGTATTTGTATATTTGTGAGATATGTGTCAGGTTTATTACCAGCTCCACTGTTGCACTTGTATATGAAGGAGATCTGATGCCTGTGTATATCAATCACACTGTATTTGCATGCTCAAAGCGTAGACAAGACATGACAAGATGTCGACTACAGTACATGTGATGTCTCCTACTGTATGTACAGTATATGTTGTGATGTGTAAACTGGTGGCTTAGTGGTTATCATCGTTGCATTGGACCTCTGGGGTTCCAGGTTCGATTCCCGCCCCGGGGTTTCTGTCTGCATGGAGTTTGCATGTTCTCCTCATGATTGATGGGTTTCCTCCAACAGTCCAAAGTGTTGTGTGGATTAGTCTAATTGTGTATTGTAAAATGGGAATAAATCCAATGGTCTCGAAGGAGAAGGTTTGCCGTAGTTTGTGCAACATCCATTGTCGGACTACAGAGATTGCAGGATTGGGTGGGTGTTGCACAAACCAGGGCGAACACTATTTTTGAGATACATGTTGTGTGACATGTGCTGCTGTGAATCTTATCTAATAAACATGTGATCCATAGGCTCCTGTCATACTGTACGTGTTGTTGAATACTGTGTTTTGATAGACATGTTGAGGTGCATAAGCTACTATGCATAAACTGATTTAAGTCCTATATATATATATATATATATGTATGTATATGTGTGTGTGTCAAATAGACCAGTGTAAGTCTGCTTGTGTTTCTTGCTGCTGTTGTGTTGCATGGACTGCTTTAACTCCTGTCTGCAATATCAGATACGTACAGTATCATAACCATGTTACGTTACACAGACAAGTCATATCTGTATGATCTGCCATCTCCTCTTTCTGCTTGTTCTGAACCATTAGCTTAAATTAGATTGTAGGGACATGCTAGGACACGTGTATGCTAACCGGATCCATCTGGTCAGGGGGTAAAACTGATTATCAATTCGTGTGACGCAAGCGGGGGAGATTTGGACCCTCTGATCTGTCATCGCTGAAAAGCCAATAGCGACTATTATAGCTCACACACACACACAGACACAGAAACACTCGCAATATTGGTTTCAGTATATCACTTTAACAATTCCTACTGTTTTTCAGAACTCAAGGCAATATTTTTTATAATGTGCACTTCCTGGCATCCGTTTAGTGATATATACACAGAATTAAATCGCCTCCTGAGAACATGAGAGCACAACCCAATAAACATCTACCATCCAGCAGACACCTTGCTCTTTTAACCGGATAGAAGCCGGAGAGGACAGCACGTCAGCAGCACATTCCCTCTGTCACTCAGGCATGCTCTGGAGAGAGCAACAGAATGCAGATTACACACAGTGACCCGTCACATATGCACCACTTAAGCACACACACACACACACACACACACACACACATATGTACACTCTGAGTAATGACTTCTACTGACATTTATTTTACATCTGCTGTTATCACCATTTGTTTAATCAGCTAATAATCTCTCTTACACTGCTGCTGATAATGAGAATGCTGCCAGTGTTTACGTTTCCATGGCGCAGGTCCTGAGAGGTTGTTCTCGCTACCACCATGTTCTTTTGTAAAGATCAGGAGATCTCTACTTAACTCATTGTTACGTAGTATACTGGAGGGTAAAAAAAAGAACAGGTTGTGAGGATGAAAACCTGAGACTGGGACGAAATCAATAGACAGCAACATAAAGTTGGAGTTGGATAAAGAAACCTCATATTATCACAAGTACAATAGATTGTTGATCTTAAAATGCATAAAGTGCTCACTCAGAAATGGAAAAAGTAGATCGGATAAAGGATAAGTTTTGTCTTAAAACGTCTTCAGCATGTTAAGTTTCACAGCGCTGTTATTTTATTTCAGTGAAAATATGAACTAATCCCAGTAAAAATATTCAGTTTAGCTTTTCTAATTAATATCTATTGGTGCAGGTGTTTTGTTTAAACTTCAGGCAGATATCTAAGTACTGCAAGAGTTTTATTAAATTCTGTTAAGCAGTCGATTTAAGACGCGCCCACAGTCCAACCCATGCTCAGTACGCTGTCAAAACTTGCGGTTTGTAATCTGGCACAAACCTGCTCATAACTTCACTTCTACTTGACATTTTAAATTTCATTTATGGCACAGGTTTAACTTCAGGCAAATACCAAAAAATACTGCCAAAGTTTCATTACTGCCAAAGTTTTCCAGCCAGTTTTGAGTAATTCAGTGACAAAATCTGGCTGGACAATTTTCTGAGACTGGTTTCGGGTCCTCCAATGTACGAAACGTAAAGATATCATTGAAAGAGCGAGTTCTGACCAACGTACAGACAAAACCTTTCTTTTATTTATATAGAAGATGTGACAGATAATGACAAATTTCATTTCATTTCATTGTAAACGTGACCACTCCTACAACGCTCTTCTAAAAGCTACCGATTTTTGGACATCATAGAATGACACAAAAAGTCACATGTCTGGTTTTGACACAAAAGTCACATGAACTGCTTGATAAAGTATGGGAAAAAATATAATATTTTTTTAAGAGAACCTTCACTGTATAATCTCACATGGAGAACACACAATATCATGCAGTGACACTAGAATTTATTAAGATCGTTTGCTACAGTGTGAAGAGGCAATTTCGATTTGATTCAATAGCAAGAATGTTTGATTTGTCTTGAGCAGTTACAGTATATACAGTACAGTATTACTTTCAGGTTTTGAAGTAAGCATCATGAAAGTCTCTAAGAAACACTGGGAAGTTGTGCGGCTTGTTGGCTGATTAAATGTCATGTCTTATATAAAGCGATATATTTTTTGTCTGCTGTATATAAGCAGTACATAACTGTACATAAACCCAGAGAAAAAAACATTTGTAAAAAGTAAATGTTTGTGGAAGATGGAAGCAGTTTGTATTTTCTGCAAAACCTGTGGTATATTTTGAAGAATTTTTCTAATTTAATGTCTGTACATTTACCTAAGTAATTAAAAAAGTGAATAAATTCTGAAATAAAAATCAATACATTAACTCATCTAGTTTAATTGAGTAGCAACTAATTTCATCTAATTTAATTGAGTTGCAACTAATTTCTTTATATTAATTAAATAAAATAAATCAAATTAAATTAAAATTAATTTAACCTAATTTAAGAAACTACCTTAACAGAAACAGACCATTTATATGATAAGAAACAACCACGATTTCTATAGCCAACTGCCAAATACTGAAGGATATCTTGTTCCCCTTTGTTTGTCTTATTCATATCTTGTTTACTGATGTGATGCTGTAAAATTTCCAGTGACTCTATCAGCCTCAGAAAAAGCTTGTTCTTTCTTTTTGTTTGTTTTTCTGACATCAAATTGCGGTCCTTCAAATCCTGAAGCTTGAAGCCAGAAAAGTGTACAACATCTTCTCCCCAGGCGGCATGTGGTGTAGTGGTTAGTGCTGTGGCCTTGCACCTCCAGGGTTGAGGGTTTTATTCCTGCCTTGGGTCTGTGTGCATGGTGTTTTCATGTTCTCCCCGTACTTGGTGGGTTTCTTCCTGAAAACATGCAGGATAGAATGCAAAGAATGAATGACGTTTGCATGTTTTCGCATGTTTAGTTTCCTCAAACATTCCAAAGACATGCAGATTAGTAGTGTGTAGCCCACCTCATGCCCAAAGTCTCCTGGGATTGGTTCTAGTACCCTGTACAGGATAAGCAGTATAGAAGATGAATCTATCAATCTTCTCCCATTTGCCTGAAAAGCATTTGAGGCAGAGTCTTTAAAGGCAATGTTTTTGGTTCCGTGTTAATATATCCCCTAGAGAAAGGAACAGGAATTCCCAGTGGCTGTAACGTGCTTGTTTATTTTCTTAAGTCACAGTTCCTAGGTAGTCTCATTCCAATATTAGTACAACACTTAACACAGAATGACGGCTATCGGTGTAAGTTAAGGTCCTCAAAACATCGTGCCTGTCCCGGATTCAGTCCGTGACTGTACTGAATTAGACACAGCAGCATGAAAAGCAGGTCACGATGGAGGAGTAGACTGTTCCCCTTCTGGTGAAAAGCTGTGAAGCCAGTGATTAAGCCAGGTTTGGATAACCACATTACACCACTTTCATGTCGGAAAATGTTATATGCAACCACAAGAAGGTATCGATCATTCAGTTGGATTGGAGGGATAGAGGATTATGATATTGATTTTTTGCAAGGGGAAATGAATCCTAAAGAGTATAATAGGAGTGTTTCGGGTCTCCTTTAGCTTTCAGTGAGCAGATGCAAACATTATACTTTAATTAAGATGGAGCATTTTTTGTGATCGTGTTGTGTATGTATTTTAAACAGCAACATTCTGAACAAAAAATCATTTATGTTAGTTTTTTTTAGCTAACTAGCAAATTTTCATGATCTCGCAATACCTGGTCAGTTAGTACACAGTTCAATGTATTTGTATAGAAGCAGTTAGTGGTTAATGCCTAAAATAATGACAATGTTTTTGCTGCAATGGCTTGGGATGGCTAGAAAACTGGAAGTTTACTTTATTTCCAAAAAGTACGTTTTCTAACTATACGCAGCCAAATTAGTTCTCTTCAGCTATTAGTTATGCTCAATTTTTAAACCTGGTTCTTAGCGGCACTGTGGCCTCGCTCCTCTAGGGTCCTGGTTCGATTCCCGCCTCATGATATGGAGTTTGCATGTTCTCCCCATGCTTGTGGGTTTCCTCCGGGTCCTCCGGTTTCCTCCCACAATCCAAAGACATGCAGATTAGGTTGATTTCCTTCCCAAATTGCCCTTTGTCTGTGAATGAGAGTGTTCATGTACAGAAGATGTCAGTATAGAAGATGATTTAATGAACGAGTTCTCCCCCATGTCGCTTCCTTGTCTCAGACTGGACAGGGTGGAGTCATGTAACTACATACGATTTACATCAGTTAGAGTTTCTGAATGTTGGTTTTGATTAATTCTTTCAGTTAATTGATTGTTCATTTTCTGTTCTAGCTAACTAGTTTATAATAGCAGGTATTTAACGTGTTGTCTCATTCTACTTGTCTAACATTTGGTCCCATTTCTCACCAATGGTGTTACCAAGTATTTATCGACAGTTGCGCTTGATTCTGCATGTTTGTAATACCTAGTATTAATCATGGAGGGATGTAAAGCCTAGCATAAACTTTTTTTCCATTGAGTAACATGCAATATGGCTTATTTGATCAATTTGTTTCAACGTTTTAATCAATCTGTTTATATAGTTTGATCACATTTCATCAGAATAATAAAAGTGCAAAATTACAACATCAAAATAATAAAACAGACCAACTGCAACTGGTGTATTCACATTTTATCCTGTTTTAATATATCACAATGCAAAAGTCACTAATCCATTTCCATTGTTATCAACAGATAAAATCCTAAAATACAAGAATAATGCATGATGAAAGCAAGCTAATATATAGAACGAACAGTTTCATCCAGGCAGCATTGAGGCTCGAGGACTAATTAAACCCTCATTCTTAACAGAAAATCTGACTGAATACTGAAGGTTTTGTATTTCAAAACCCAGCACAGTCCTCCTTCTGTGGCACACGAGCTCACGTGTCATGTGAATTGAAGCTATTTTTGCAACTGCGCTCAGAAAAGATAAAAAAAAAAGAAAAAAAGAATCTGGCTTTCTGAATCCATCACGCCGGACTTGTATGATGAACCCCTTATGCATTCGTGCATGCTCGGCTACTCTCTGTGTGATAATCCACATGAACCGAGGTCACATGTAAGCTCCTCTATAAGAGATGCTGGCATTTCGTCTGTGCCAATCCATAGTGTCACGGTTAGACAATAATCTCCCTGCACGCACCTGATTATCAGACAGCATTTTTCTTTTTAACCTTCCTGTTTTCCTAACAGCATGAAAACACTGCACGTTTATTATCATGTTACTTGACAGAGCTGCGGTCTCTACCTGTGTACACTACCGACTTCCTAAATCTGAATGGTTAAATGATGTTGATTCATTTATTGCAACAGCAGCTCTGACTGTTTGTAATTCAAATCTCAGGGTTATTAATGCACTTATTCGAATACATAATTGTTTCTATAGTAACAGTGCATCCGTAGAGGCTTGTATTATGCTGGATGTAATCAGACAGGTTAAAAAAACAGTGTTGTTATTTATGGAAGAAGGAGGCATTTATTTAGCATTTATGCATATATGGTCCTTATTTATTCATTTGAAAAAGGACAAAAGAACGATGACAGTGAGAGAATGACTATTTACAGCTGCTGTAGCTAAGTGATAATAGGAACGAATTTGATTCGTCCTTAACACCAAATGTGACAGATAAAAAAAAGCATGAATCCTGATTTACAGTATGCTTCTGCATCAAGTCCACACAGAGCCTGCATTGTGAGTGTACTTGGGTACTGGTGTGTCTGTGTTTCTCTGCAATTACACCAAGCCAAACTGCTAGTTGGCAGGGGGTTTCTATGCCACTGTGCTTAGTCTCTTCACCACTCTTACTGTGTTTTTTTTCTTTCTTGATGCACTGCAAACAATGGCGAATGAAACTGAGCTTGGTTCAGGAGCCAATAAATGTTGAACAACAATTACTTTTAGCTATCGAATATTTTAGTAATCGAGTATTCTACCAAAGATTTTATCGATTAATCGAGTAATCGGATAAAATGTACTTTTGCTTAATTAAACAGCAATGTAAAATATATAAGAGAAGCAAAGATTAATTGCTTTTCTTTTTAGAAAAATCTTTTAATTAAAAAAAAACTTTTATTTTTTAAATGCATACAGCATTTTATCAGAAATAAACATTGTCATTATTCACAATACCAGGAATAGCTTAAAGACTGAGATGAAATAAGTGCACAATCTTTTTTCACATTCTTTGCACTGAATTACAGTGTCATACTTTCTTATTTTAAAGCCTTTTCTCAGATGCAAAAACAAAAAAAAGGGCATTTCAAATGACTTTAAGTATCAAAAAAACTAAGGCAAACATTAAAATAAATAATTATACAAAAACACCAAGTTACTTTGGTAACTTAATTTTCAGAACTAAAAGTTCTCTTCTCTTGGCTCGCTGATATTTTTATCACTCCCATCCATTTTGCAGCCCGCAACAGAACGCTCCCTCAAATCAATACACAGCTAACTGTTTGCGTCTCCTTCCGCTTTGTGGGCGACGTAAGCGCTGCTTTTTCGTCGGTGTTTACTGGCGGCTTGCATCTGGAAGCGCGCTCTGTCACGACAAACAAATAATTGCGCAAAAACATTACGCAAGCTTTTAAAATTCATTAAAAGAAGCTTTGTGTCAGAAGATTTCGCCTTGATCATTTTTTGTAATCGAATGACTCGAGGAATCGTTTCAGCCCTAATTCAATTATTTGTCATGTACCTCAAAGCACAGTAAAATAATTTTTTCTCATATCCCAGTTATGAAGCTGGGGTCAGCCAGGATACAGCGATACCCCTGGGGCAGATACGGTTAAGGACCTCGCTCAAGGGTTCAACAGTGCCCAGTGCCAAGGGTTCAGTAGCTCAATTACCCACAGCCTTAACCGATGGAGCCACCACTGCCAGTAAAAAGGTAACATCTGAACAGGAACGAGAACTGTGGACCGTCAGATTAAAAGTCTGATGCTCTATTGACTGAGCTATATATTTTTTTAACCTGACTAAGTTCCCCCAAACTACACTCCTCCATGCAACATAATGCCAAGACTATAACTTTAAACACCAAACTACAGTCAGGAAAGGTGGACTTGCCTTTATTTTGCTGGCCCTTAAATGCTGATTGCACAATACCGGGTGTGGGGAAAGATAAAATTCACATTACATACTGTACTGGGACAAGCAAGCACAATGTGAGAAATGTTATGATTGATACAAAATCTGTCCTAAAGACTCTACCGCCATGATTAAGCAAAATATCAACGCCGCATGACCACATTTCAAATGTTGTAAGAACAAGTGTCCGGTCCTGCTCCCTCTTCTGTATTTTTATTTCATAAAATATTATATGGAAACTTTTTTTTTTTTTTTTCCTCCTGTCTTGGAATGAATGAGGGTTGTGTAGGGTTGGGGTTGATGTGGATGGGGCAAGGTGAGTGCGGTTGGATAGTTCAATATTTCCGCGGATGCGGTGAGCTGCTTTAGGAAATGTCTTGTGCATGCAGCATTAAAGATTTAATACAGGTAAGTGAAGATGCAACAGTGCACATAAATAAGACAGGGGAGGAAACTTGCCTCGTATCTCCTGCAGAGAATTGCTGAAGATTTGAAATTGCATCGTAAAAAAATAAATAAATAAATCGACACTAGAGATAGAGTAGAGCCATGTTAAATAGTGAACGTAAGAGCATTTCTATACACAATACGATGAGAACTTGCATGGGAGCTAAAGAGCTGTGTAGTCATAAGAAAACCAACAGTTAGTGAGACGAATCAGAGCAATGAACTGGACTGGAAGAGTTTATGAGATTGACCCTATTCAATCCAGAGCGATGGGTGTTTCAGGGTAAGAAGGGAAGTGCACTGGAGGCAGTGTTATGATCTGGGGTTGCTTCAGTTGCTCAGGTCTAGGCTCAGCAATTTCATGTGGCAATAAAATGAAGTCAGCTGACGACCTGAATGTACTGAATGATCCGAATCAAATGGAAATGATTTACTTTTCTGATGGCACAGGCATATTCCAGGATTCACATGGTACAAGAGAGCAGTGTGAATTCCATACTGTATGGAATTCACACACAATAGTCCACATAAGAGCAGCAGACATTGTGGTAAATGTTATTTGACCCCACCAGCTAATTTAAATCAGGGTCAAACCGTGTCATTCCTGCAGTCAAACTCTACAAGGCTTTGCTTAGACATTGACGTCGTGAAGTCTGAGCTGATCTAACTTTTCCTACGGTACCCGAGTGGATTCAAGTGGTCGAAACTAGTAACCACTGGCCGCGGACCAGGAGAACACCAACTTACTTAGAATTATTGCACTGGACCTGGAATGAGGTGTAAATATTGTCAAGTTAAATAAAATAAAAAAAAAAACACTGGTAATAAACAAAGTAGCATTTGTTTAGCATTGATTAATCGAGTAATCAGATAAAATGTACTTTTGCTTAATTAAACATCAATGTAAAATATATAAGAGGAGCAAAGATTAATTGCTTTTCTTTTTAGAAAAATCTACTTTTATTTTTAAAATGCATACAGCATTTTATCAAAAATAAACATTGTCATTATTC
>JAQMYG010000014.1:18197308-18210347 GCA_030014215.1 Clariallabes teugelsi | reverse complement strand
ATAACACTCAGAAATACCTTTTATTTGGGGTTAAGTGACTGATGTGCCTAACACTTTCCAGCTGAGCCTCGTTTCACCACTTTTCATTAGCGACAAACTCTCTCCTCTCTCACACACTCACAGCGGACCGAGTCCTCCCCCAAATTTAAAGAATACAAGCTGGTAGCGTGCGAGTTTGCTGTTTTTTCTATAGTAGGCTGAGCAAAATTAAAATAAAACATTTTATTTTGTTTTCTTTTAATTTTGATATAATTAAAATAAAACAATTTTAAAACAGCATCAGTCGGGATTCGAACCCGGTTCGCCCGCGTGAAAAGGCAAAGACTTAACCACTAGACCACTCAGACACTTAGTAACAGCATGCCCATGTACATACATACATACTGTTTGTCAGTCTAGTAACAATTCTAGTTTGTTTTAGAATAATGTATTAGGAAATGTCAAATTCTTAATGTTTTATTATTGTTATTGGAAATTTTCACGGTTTTCTATCAATTTAGTTGTAGCCATTTCCCAACCTTCATTATAGCACTCCCCTACAACTAGCGTCCAAGAAGGACGAAGACTCTGACCGTTACCCGAGATTGGCTGGAGCCGCGATTGATGTTAGAGTGCTAGGGTGCTTCTCATCCCTCCCCTCTAAGAGAGCTTGGCCAATCAGCTCTCTCTAGACTCCCGGCTGCAGGAGGCCACTGCATCACTTGAGATTCAAACTTGCGATCTCGATCTCAGGATGATTGTCCGAGCTCGTAACTGCTACGCCTAAGTGTTTAACCCTTTGAATATAATGAGTTGAATATAATGGAATGACAATGTCTGACAGGCAGCTTGTGCTACAGTATGTAAGCTGTAGTCCTAATACTAGAACATGTTTTTGTTTATTTTTATTATGTAATTACATTGTTTTATGCCATAATTTTTTTTTGTTGCAATAATTATGCCCACCATACATTACAATATGTGTAAAGAAGGAGCAGCGGTGGCTCAGGAGGTTGAGGATCTGGGTTGCTAATCGGTATGTCAGGTATTCGAGCCCCACCACCGCTCTGGCGTCACTGTTGCATCCTTAAAGACCCTTAAAACCTCATGCCTCATAAAAAATGCCTCATAAAACCCATCAACTGCATGCAATGCTGGTCCCAAGCCTGGGTAGGAAATAGGAAGGTTGTGACAGGAAGGGCATTCAGCATAAAACCTTTGCCCGATTTTGTGGATTTAGCAGTGTATGTGGTGACCCCTAGAATAAAAGGGAAATGGCACAGATAAAGCCCACAGAGAAAAAAAAAACAAACTATTAAAAAGGGGATGTATTATGTAAAATTCACTTTTTATTTTTTATTTTTTGATACATTCAGATGCCAAATAGATTTTTCCCCTATAGTGACCTCATATAAGAAGATACCCTCCACTGGATTGTTGTTCAGCTATGCTGTTCAGTGGTGGGATATGGCTCAGCAGTAGCTCATTTACATAGACACTGAAGCGGTGCATTTGTATGAGGAGTGAAACAAAAGAATTGTGAGGTATTTGAGGGGTATTTCAGTTGAAGCATTAACAGTTAACACTCTTTAGGGGACTGCTGAGACTTCTGATATCTTGTTCAAGAAATTGTGCCTTTAAAATACATTCAAGTACTTCTGTAGTTTTTTCTGTAGAGAGATGAAGAAATACTGCGCCTTCGGAATTTTAATGAAAACGCTTACATTCCTGTAATGATTCATGCATGTTTTTCAGTTTCGCGCATAGAATCTTAGGAAGATTAAAGGTTCTGGCTAGCAATAATGGGTTCTCATGACTCATATTTCCATCTCAAGTCCTCAGAATACTTCATACGGAGGCAACAATTGGCTAGTTTCCATTAACAATATTATATCAAAGTTTATTAAATCGCTTTATCCGGCACTTGGCAGTAGGCCGAACATGCTACGTGACTATTCAAGTGATCGTTCACTTCAAACAAGGTATGGCTGAGCCAGTTTATTTCCAATATTCCCATTTCAGTACTGTAGATGTGGAAATTTTTAAGACTAGCGCCACCTCCAGGTCTGGAGCATTCGTTATGTAATGGTCAGTATGGAATCGAAAAGGGAATTTGAGTCCAGAAAGGTGACTTCTTCATCTTTTTCTAACCCTTCATGATGTCCTCTTCGCATTAAGTACACAAGAAAAATAAGTGGTTAATGTTTTAAAATCAATTAGATTTCATCTTTAATATTTACTCATATATAGAATTTGAATATGTAACACTTTGTATGCACGTACATGTTATACTACTATCCAGTGCTTGGCTGCTGCAGCTTTTCAGACAGTAAACAATCATTTGCAGATATGCTGGTGGCAAAAAAACATTAGTCATATTCAAATTCAGAACCTCTGGTTCCCATTTTATAAAGATCTGTTTCTTTATAAAGAAGCACTTGACAAAGTCAGCTCGTGGCTAAATTGGAAATCTGACAGGCTATTCACTCCCATTGTGATTAACAAGATAAATGGGGTCACGCATTAATACCAAAATACCAAGCGTCTCAGGAAGCAGACACAAATATGACCAGATGACGGGGCTGGAATAGTTAGCCTCTCTATTTTTCACATTGATCGCTATTCCTGGTGACAGCTCTTGCTCTTGGCTTGCTTTTTTTAGGCTCCTGAATTTTTATTAGATATCCTTTTTCCGTTCTTTGGGTGGAATGCGTACGCTGTAGACACGTTAACACAAAGTCTGGCTCTACTGTTGATTACTGGCTTTATTAGAATAGACTAAAGTTAATTAGGTAGGTGACAGGTATTTTACACCAGAGGGATGAGAATTTATGCACTGACCCACATCATGATTCATTGATCATTTCCCATTACGGAAAAAAAGCAGTGATTTATATTGTGCTATGACGTGATGCACCCATTTATTATTTTAGACATCATTACTTTTAGCATAATTAAGTTATTGATTGTACCGTCAAATCACATGATTAGATTTTACATTTTTCAAACACACTGTGCTTTCCTCCTTTTGTTTTTTTTCTCCACGTTTCCTTTTTTTTTTTCTCTTTAGTTTTTTTAGGTTTAGGCAGTATAACCTTACAGAATCATTTGTTTGCGTTCAGTCATACGCTGCCATTTTGAATAGAGAAGAAAAAACACTGTGCTCTATTATGTAGCTCTATTTTTAAAAGAATTACACATCTCTATACAGTGACTCAACAGTACTAAACAGACGCTAAGAACGGATAGGGTTATTTATTCTGTATTTTGCTTTTTTCATTCATCCTCTTCTGGAATGCAGCCATGCTGTTATCCTTCATTTTTCTTCATCTTTTTTTTATTTTTTTAACAAAATTGAATATGTGTGACTTGTCTCTTTAGGAAAATACAGTAAGTGCAGATCCTCTATGAGTACATCAGAGTGAATGGGTGGTCAGAGCGAAGGAAAGGTGACTCACGAGAACAGAAAGTCCATTCTTTCTACTCCCTGCTCTCGTCTTACGCCAGGTTTTGGTTTGCTTTTAACCGTGCGTACACAAGATGGTGGCCACACGACTTCTGCATTCATTTGGCATGTTGATTGTGTAGATAGTAAAACAGGGGGTAGATTATAACATGTCATAACACTGATATTTATGTAGAACCTGAAAGCATTTATTAAAATGATCTATTTTATATTAAGTTTGGTGTTTGAAATTTAATACATCTTTTATACAGCTTTCAAATCTACCCAAAAGTTTGTTTTGTGTATAAATCTTCAGGATGGTTTATATAAGTAAATACTTTTGAATATTTACTTTTGAGGCCCAAACCTGTTCCAGAATGACAGTTCTCTTGCACACAAAGCGAGCTGCATGAAAACATGGTTTGTCAAGGTTATATAAGAAACACTTAAGTGTCCTGCACAGAGCCCTAATCTTAACCTCAGTGAACACCCTGTGGATGAAATCTAGCTCTGGCTGCTTATCAAACCTTCTCACCGAACATCAGTGTGTAACATCACTCATGCTCTTGTGGCTGAACGGAAATCCACATGGCAATGCTCAAAACAGTGGAAAGCTTTCCCAGAAGAGCGGAGGTTATTATAACAGTAAATAAAGACTATATCTGAAATGAGATATTCAGCAAGCACATATGAATGTTAACGTTGTTCACATACTTTTGGCCATGTATTGTATGTGGGAATGTATTAATTAATTAGTATTAATAATATTGCTTATATATATAAACATTTCATTTAAATGATCATTTAAATGACACATGCTGGTAGAGCAACCCTTTCTCTTTACAAAGGAACTACTCAATATAGCCTCCATCACAAGCCATGCTTGATTCATAAGGTGTCTCCAAACTTTTTGCTTGTATTTGTTCATCATACAGATCTTTTTTTTCTTCTTCTTCAAAATAACTTGTCTATGATGTTAGTATAGCACTTGTAACTTGCCAAAATTAACTGTCCAAATAGAAAGTCCATCCTTTTTATTATTGTGTGACAGTGAATGGCCAAGAAAGTGTGGATCCCACGTATGACCCATCTCTCTGAATCAGATAATGTGCATGTTGTGACCACCATGTCCAGGTCACCTTGAGTTTCAGCTGATCCTCGGCCAGACCGTCTCTGGCTTATCTGCCCTTTTCTGGATCTAATGTGTGTGTGGGTGGCTGGCTGCATGTGTGTAACTAAGTGTTAGGCTTAGGACTTGTCACCTTCAATCGTCTGACCTGCTTTGTCAATAGGAAGTTAAATTCGAGCCATTATTGATCATTACAGGATGGGTTTAACTGAATAAAAAAATCAAGCAAAAGTGTAAAGTACTTCAAGTTGGACGAAAACAGCCAAAGCTTTTGTTAGAGTTTTATGTAAACACATCCATAATTTTAATACATATGGACGGAGTACGGAATTTCTTAAGAAAAAATTTTATATACTTGTGTACAATGAAAATACCTGAACTCAGCTGGTTAACATCAGTTAAAGAATGCTAATTGTGAAACTGCTTTAAGGAAATGTTGAATATGAAAAATCATACCTAAACATATTGGAAAATTTTAATCACTCCTAGCTGTAAAGGAATTTTTCTACAAGGAATTAATATATATCTACTAATTAGCTTGAACTTTCTTGTTGCTAAGCCTCTGTCAGCAGTATTGAATGTTTACTTCAGCTTCAATTAGCAATGAAGTAAAGAAACATCTTTTGCTAACTAGCTGAGTTGATAATGTCAATAATCCTGAGGTAAAAATTTGACACTTGGATACTGTGGAAAATATTTTTATTTATTTAAAAAATATATAGCTTGTTAAATCATCCAGCTAGCATTGAAGTATCTTAGCTATGCATAATTATAACCAAGACTCACATGAAATATTTAACAACGCTTTGCTAATGTTACTGTGGGGTTTGTCACTAAAGTGGTGAAAAAAAAAAGCTAAATACCTAGCTTAGTTATTAGCAGTATCCGAAAGCTAGAACATTGCATATGGTTCTGAAAAGGTTATTTTGTAAAGATGACCTGATGTCCTACGTTGTATTTTAAGATGACATCTCATTTTTAAAAATACATATTTGATAGAGGATATGATATTACTTTTCAGTAACCAGATCACATTCTTTGCCTCAAAGCAGAGACGCTGATCATGAGTATAATATTTTCAGCGCAGATGGTGTACCATGACGTCCAAACAAACCTGGAGGACAGATTTTATGTTTCAACTGTTAAATAGCGTTATATTCTTTCTAAGAAACAAGAGTTGAGACAAGTCTGAGAGAACTGAACAATTCTGGACGCATTATAGCAATTAATGTTGTTTATATATAAATATCTATATTTAGTTCATTAGTTCTATGGACTATAATAATGTAACTGTAAAAAAAAAAAAAAAAACTGTAATGCAAATTTTTAAATTAATGTGCTTGTTCTAATGCTTATACACATACCAAGGTAGTGTTTTATGTAATTTAATTGATTATGCAGTTTAATAGATTTTTTTTAAATGATTGATTCAGTTAATTGAATTGATGAGTCAGGTTGTGTTTTAAAATCAATTCAAATTCAAATCATGTCATGCATATTGGATTATTTAAGTAGTTTTTAATTTTTCAAAATATTTAAATGCGACTAAAAAACTTGAAGTGTGGTTCATTAAAAAAACCTTAAAAAAATGTTACTGGAAAATTGTGTCAAAACCAGTAGTAAAACTCTTAGGATGTGTTGTTAAAGGAAAATATTCCAGTTAATAATATTAAATAATCAGCTTTTTGTCTACTTGCCAGGCTTACACATAGCCAATATTTTTTAATAAGAGCATTGTTATTTTGTATAACTTACTTGTTACGTAGCTAACGTTAGGCTGCCAGGTAAAAAACAAGTATGTTTCTGGTAATTGGAATGTTTTCCCAGATTATTCTACAGTATAGATTTTTTGCCAGCATAGTTTTTGTAAAGCCTGTTTGAACATTGGAACATTTTCTGTTGATGGCTGTAATATTATTTTTTTATGTTAAGACATCAGCTTAGCTTTTAAATGTACATACTTGTACTGAATATTTTATAATGTGCCGTGTTATATACTTATACACTGTTTGGCTCTGAGTGGAATGTTACAATAATTCATAATTCATAATAGTGCATTAATAATTTAATATAAACAAAAGTACTTAGATTATTCAGTCCATGATAAGAACAACTGGTTCGTTTAACTTAGATGTGTGATACTGTAAGTAACATAAACTACGAAACATTTTTATAAACCCTTTTTATATTTTATTGTTTAAATGCACGTAGATACTCTGAAAACTCTTTTCCATCTTTATTAGCTTCAATTAATTTCTTTTCTTCCCTGTTTAATACCAATCTGTCCCAAAAAAACATCTGCACCCCAGCACCCTGGTGACTCACACCTGATGATGTCATGCGCTCTCAGTTGCCATGGCAGTCGTTATGGCAACTGCAGCCAAGGCACTCGAGGTGAAAGACATTCACAGGTGCAAGTCAAGGGTTAATATCGATAGCTCCGCTAATGTTAATTATGCACTTCGCTCTGCATGCAAGCAGCAGCTTTAACTGCACGTTCAACTTTCACACACTCCTCCACACTCCGTGCACCGTCTTGGTTAGATGTTTTGCTCGGTGGAGAAGTGTAAGAAAAACACTCAGCTCGTGGCGTGGATATCGCACGCCAGCTGGTTGTTGGCAGGTCTCTTCCTCCCACTTGCCCAGCGTGGAGACTCTAGTCCTGGGTTCCTGTCTCTGAGACATGATATTTCATCAGAGGGTGTTTATTCGCACTGGCCTGCTGTGCTATCTGCACTCCCACCTGTTCACACACTGTGCACGTTGGCGAAGTGACATCACCGTGACCGCTGTCACAGATCGCTGCTTTGATGGGAAGATACCCAATGCCTCGGTGTGTCCTTCCGAAAGATGTTAGTTGCCGGGGAAGTTTACTGGCAATAAAGAACGACCTTGACGTAATGTTCTGAGGAAAAACAAAAAACTAAACCGCAGATCCTGAACAAAAAACATTATTTTAATCTTACCTGTGGGGTTTGAATCCGTTCCTGTTATGATGTAACTTGTCGTGAAGTCACATAACAGTGGATTGTGCGAAAGGGGAGGGGGGGGGGTGATTATGTTATATTACAGCAGATGGAGACATAGTGGTTAAATAACTCATAGGTTTGCCAACATAAAAAACGGAAATAAATTTTTTTTTATCAAAAAAAATCTATATAGCTTTAATTTATTTATTTATTTGGGATATACCTTTTTAAATGAGAAATATGTATTAATAATTTTTAAAACACCTTTAGTTTAAGTCCTTTATTTATAACAATAACAATTCATTTTCACTTTGCATATTCATTCATTTATTTTCACTGAGCACTTTATTCTGCGCCGGATTGTGACAGAGCCAGAGCTAAGGAACCTAAGAACACTGGGTCCAAGATAGGAATATACCCTAAATGGTACATCTTTCTAACTCAGTGCATCATACACACATTTTCACACACTCATGAAATTTTTTATTTTTGGAAGGTTGGAGAAAGCTGGAAAAGCTTTGAGATGCCCGTAGTACTCTCCGCACCACTGTGCTTGTGCTGAGCAAAAAAGTAGGAACATCACGCACTGTAGCTTTAAATGTAATAAAAACCCATTCTGCATTATAAAGAAAATGTAGGAACAAAAAAAGGGCATGTGTGTTTAAACAGTCAGTGCAAACAGTTTTAATTATTGATGCGGTGCACGGCACACAGCTGGCTTGTTTTTTTCAGGTTTCCATCTGCTCCTGAATTATGTTGAATATAAAATAAGACCTTACTCTAACATTACAGCTGCTGTGCGTTGTACTATGCCAGTGTGATCTAACTGTTTTGTAATATTTGTTTTGCTTTGCTATACTGGTAGTGAGCTAACGCGGGTGCATCATGCATTTGTTTTCCCTGGATGGTCTGAATTTATTCATTAGTGTTTGGTGACTGTTTATTTTCTCCAGATTTCCGAGAACAATGTGAGACTGAGAAGCTCTTGCGTCAGAGGATAGATTCCTCGATAAAGTCGATTGATTTTTCTTGTCTCCTTTTATTGGATAATAAATAGACCGTATAATCTCCGCATACTTAATGTACTAAGCCGTCTGCTTCATTGTTCTTTTGTGACATTGACTGACAGCTAAAAGCTTTACTTATATGGATCTGTCTCTTTGTGTGTGTTGTGTCTCAGCAATGAGCCAGTGCCCCCGCAACCTGGACTGTGCCCGTGAAGGACGTCATTTTTGCCAGCCTGGCTCGTCCCACTGTGGCCCCTGTCTGACTCCCCTCATCGAGAACAAAAGAGGGAAGTGTGTGATCAGGAGACGGAACCACATCAGTAAGTAACTCAGTGGTTTAATCTTAAAGACATTTATTATCTGGCGGCACAGTGACTTGAACATCTAGGGTCCGGGTTCTTTGGCGTTCCCAAATTGCAAACGTTGTTTTAATGCACTTTAATGAACATCTATCCAAGCTGATTACTCCAGTTGTGGTAGAAAGAGCTGCTGGCAACATTAGTTTTAGGGATCACAGGGAAATCCTGGTGTCAAAATGAGGCTGAGGGTTCCCTCTTAAAACCCTAAAATTAGGATTTCAACAGAGTTTTCCAGGGCCCTACTCATGAACAAACTCACACTGGCCATATTTTAACAACCGGACATGACACAGTAATAAACTTGGAGCCAAAATTATCACATTTTACACCTTGGGAATGGATGGAGCCCCTGTGATATGTTCAGCTGCTTTAACTTACTACAACTAGCTCTATAATTGTAAATATTTAGCAGGTTATCTAAGATCTGTGAGAACTAGAATGGTAGTTGAAGCATTACTATTAAAGAGCGTTCTTAACGCTTTATTTAGCGAATTCTAGTGCTATTGGTCATCTTAATGGAGCAGCCGGTCCAAACACTTGGGGCTGTTATGGGACAATACTGCCAGAATTTACTGTTATCATCCTGAAGTAGATTTTTTTTTTAAATAACAGTGCTACGCAAATAGTTTTTATTTTTTTTTTTAGTCATTAATTACTAACACTATATTCATTTATTAAAGAACCATGCTGCGGGACATCCACAAAACAACATATTATTTACATTAGTCTTACTCTTTCTTTACATGAATAGGGGGTTATAATGCATCCAGTCGTGCTACTGAGAAACAACAAAGACTTTCCCTTTAATTAGATTTAATTTTATGGTGGTTCAGATCCGGACCATGTGACAGTTCTGGTCAGACCCTGATGCTTTTCTGATAAACCAGAATAACTAATATATCAGTAATCTACCGCTTTTTTCCTTCAGGTGGGCGTGGCTGTACGTATCACTTAACAGAACCAACCAACGCGATAGTTTACTGTGTATAGACAAAGTGTGTGGAAGAAACAGAAACGAAAGCGCGACACAGCATGACTTACTCCAAAAAAACAAACGTAGACTATGAAAACTGAACCTTAAAAGATGAATGGACAGATCAATGTATGTTCATGCTTCCTGCGGGCAGTTTAAAACCAGTTTGTCTAATATATTCCGAAAACAGGGCGATAATAAAAAGCCGTAATGTAAAGCGCCACTGTGAGATAAAAAAAAAAACACGGGTGGTTAGAGCAAATATATCCATAGCAGCCCGAGGTAGCAGCCATCAAAGTTCAAATTGTCCACATGTTTAACATAGTTACTGAAAACTGACAATAAATATTATTTAAATACATGCTATGGAAATTTGAAATTGCTTATTTTTATAGGCTTACAATGACTGCATATACATATATATATAAATTTTAATTCACTACCTGTGCTCTACACCTTCTGACCAATCACAACCAAGATTTCATCAGCAGCATGGGGTACTAATAATATTATTAGACTAATAATCATGTGCCATTACAGTATGTGATGCGTAAATCCTTACTTTTCCAGCAATATGTGTATAAGCTTTTCATTATCATGATCATCATCTTCTTTGTTACCGTCATCCTGCTGATGATCTGCGCCTCAGTCACGTCCAGTAGATACTGTCATTATTGTAACCACATGCTTTTAGTCCTGACTCATTTTTTCTTTGGCGTCCATTGAGCTAAGCAGCTGCGTAGTCACCCGAGCCCCCACTTTAGGCGAAATTGGGATTTCTCACTAACACCAATTTCATCTCTGGTACAGTCTGCGTGATTGCATGGCTGAAGTACACACTGGTATATTAGGAGTAATTTATTGGTAATGGGGATTTAGGAGAGCGTACGATGACGAACATTTGAGTCAGAGAAGAGATGATGATTGGGGGCCAATAGTTCTGGGGTCAGTAATTTGCTGTCTGTATTTCAAGAGGAGACTCAGCATTGAATCCCACTCTAGTCATGATGACCACCCACTCATCTTCAGTGCTCAAACATAGCAGCGTATTCTCCATTTTCCTTTCTTTTCTTCAAGCTTTCCTTCTACATCCTCCCTCTCTCTATCTCCTTCTCTCATGCCCCGTTCCTCAAGTCTCCCTCGCCAGGCTCTTGCCTCGTCTCGCATCGTTTACTCCTCCTCCATCTCACCCACGCAGCATTCACGATGCAACAGGAGACGTGAGAGAGGGAGGAGGAATAAATCAAATGCAGCATTCAGCACTGCGGTGCCAAGCGATGCGAAAGGCAAAATAAACCCGAGTTCTTTTATCATCGTAAGTCTGTAAATATGAGAAAGACTATTTAAAGGGCGAGTAATTAAACGAAACACAGATCTCTGCACAAATCAAGCTCGTCTATATTAGGTGAAAAAGAGGTACAGGCTGTCTGTGATCTTGTGAGTTACAGCACGAGTGGTCGTGACGTGTGATCAATACGCAGCAGAGCTAATAAACAGAGCAGCGGTAAAGATTCTGCAATCCGTCCAGATCCATCTCTCAGTCTGTCTGTTGTTCTATTCATTTCGTGCATTCAGTAAGGAGACTCTCTGACTTTAAGATTGCTTCAGGGTTGAAGGCATGATATTCACACACCTTAATCAGCCCATCAGGCGTCATCAGAGTTTTGCGAAAGATGTTTGAGTTTATATAAAAATGTTTATGGCGTGTAATAGTGCATGCTTGGGAGGATGCTGAGGAAGAAATTACATTTTTTAATGATGTGGTCTTGCAAACGAACATCTAAAAACAAGCTCATCACTCCTAACAGCTGTGAATTTTTGGATGAATTTGTAAACAATTTTAATTGGGGAAAAAACGTGAAATAAATTAATAAATAAAAATTGTGAAAAGAAAAAAAAATGTTTTGGAAGACTCACTTTCGTCGTCTATACCGCTTTATCCTTTATACGGGGTGTAGGGGCCTGGCATCCCAGGAGACCCAGGTACAGTACATCCTGGATGGGGTGCCAATTCACACACTACATACAATTTGGAAGCGCCAATCGGCACGTCTTTAGACTGTGGGAGGAAACTGGAGTTCCCGAAGGAAACCCACCAAGCACTGGCAGAACATGCAAACTCTACAACCGTCTTTAAATAATTGTTATTTGCACAAATCGAACACCCAGTATCATACTGTATATTGTGTAAAAAAAAAAACACCATGCTTCCATCAAACTCCCTACATGCACATTACTTCACTACTACTATACTACTTTGTTTTTGCACTACCAAGTATAGAACAGTATAACTCAATCCTGTAGATTTTAAATAGATTTTGCAACTAATTGTGAACCTAATAGAAACATTAAGTGTTTTATGATGTCGAAACATATGCATTCAGAACTACAACTGGACAACTTCAGCTGGACAACTTCTCATTCACTTTGAATTGTACCTTTTGTCATCATGAATGCTGTTATGATCCATTTAAATGGATAAAAATACAAGCTATAAATACTTTTAATTAGTTATCTTTTTGTCTGTTTTCTGATATTCTATCACAAATTTGTCAACTGGTACTAAGCTATGAATCCTAGCTCTGACCCAGATGCGCGAAACCGAATGTGATTAGAATGTTGTGTGCTCTTATACCGGTCTGCGGTGGACGGATCATAAATCCATTAGCTAACGTACAGCACAAGTGAATGTGCTAATGTGTTGCCCGGTCTCATGTTTTGGCTGCCTGGAGACCTAATTGACTTTGCTAAGGATGAAGTAGAGGCTAACATGATGTAATGACGGGTTAGGTAGTTAGCAAATAGATACAAGCACAAGCCAACGTGCGTATAAATACATGTGTACTTTAACTCGGGACCAGTCGGGATTGTGTTCGAGAAAATCAATAGCCGAGCAGAGATGTCAAACAGGCGAAAAAAAACATGCTGGTGAGTTCTAGACTGTCTTTCCACCAGAAAAATCTGAATAATAAAACCTGGATTGCGTAACCATTAGGGATGTGAATCACCCGCGACCACCCAATATATCACTATTGTGTACCTACAGGTTGCCGATTCTGTTTGTATCGTGATTCTGATTCTACACACACATATATATATATAGTGGCTTGCAAAAGTATTCGGCCTCCTTGAACTTTTCCACATTTTGTCACATTACAGCCACAAACATGAATCAATT
>JAQMYG010000014.1:18183830-18197094 GCA_030014215.1 Clariallabes teugelsi | reverse complement strand
CTCCCAATATTCTCTTAGACAACCTCTGAGGCCGTCACAGAGCAGCTGTATTTGTACTGACATTAGATTACACACAGATAATTTTTTTTGCCACACAAAAAAATTCACGATACTCTAGTGAATCGATGTTTTTGCCCCGTGTCTAGTAACCATGTTGATTATATTGATTTGTGCAGCCTTGTTACACTATTATACCAGTGTTGGCAAAAACAGTATTGGTGCTGATTCTATTTATTCTCTTATGTTACACATATAATACAGAAAATATAGGTGGTGTGCACTTACATGGGTTTTGGGCCAAAGAAGCTGCTTCTGAGGTTTATGGAACATTGAAGTGACCAGTCTTGCTTCCCTAAAACGTTCAAGTTGGTAACTCCAGCCTTTTTGAGATGATTTTATATGTGCCTCAAAAGTGGACATTTTTCATAGCGTAATACTGTCTCGCTTCAAATAATAATCATTTAAAATAATTATTATATAATTATTCATATTTCTTTATGAGAATTGATGCTAAAATTGGTGTAAGCTTCTAGAAGCATATGACCTGTAAAAATTGTTACTTAAGTGCAAAATTAAGGATTTTTCCCCCAAAAAGCTCTGTAGTGTCCGTAACCATGTCAAATTCATATTGCGATATCTTAACAATTTTGCATTTTAGAATAATACACTTTTTCAGGTTTATGTCTTTTCAGGTGAAATCTAAACCGGACAAGTTTCATCTGAATGACAGTTAAGATCATTGAAAGATTTGAATTAAAAAAACCTACTGGTTAACACTTAACACTATGTAGTTAATGTAGAATAATAAATAATAAAAAACGGTTGATACATATGCATTCCAATTGATAGACGTTTCCCTCCTGATTTTGTTTTCAAGTCTTCAGTCTGCTGCATCGTCGGTGTGAATTTATTCCCCCTGTCCATCAGTTGCCATGGTGATGATTTTCATTCATGACTTTGATGAGGCTCCTCCCCCAGTAGCCAACTCTCACGTAGACAGAGAAGCACTGCGGGGCTGGCATGCTGCCTCATCCACCCACACACACACTGTGCATACATCAGCACGCGACACCCGCATGCACACACACATACTCACACACACTTGCACATGCACACAATTTGCAGCATTTTCATTTATTCCCTCCTTTGGTCTCTTAAATCCAGTGTAGCCGTTCAATAGCAGCAAACCATATCAGCTAATGTATAGTTCTTATACCAGTCTCCATAGATGTACATTAAATTGGAGATGTATAGATATGACCAGTTTTGTCCCCCTTACATTTAGAAAGTGTCATCTACAGTATAATATCCTAAAGTATTTTTGTATCGGTATACAAATCAGTATATACTAAAAATCGAGTTTGGATCTCTGAAGTCATTTCACTTACAGTTTTCTGCTCTTTAGTACCTTTGAGCAATATGTTTTGGTGTAGAAATTCTAATAAACTATTTATAACATTACTTCATGTGGATGGATGGTTCTGTCTATGTGCCACGTGGCACATCGGGTGACAGATATACATCCGCTGTTTCTGCGGCAGGTATTTACAGGTCCGGTTGCCAGCTCGATGCCCAGTTGTATCAGAACATTTGGGGTCAAAGAACTTTGCTCAAGGGTCCAACAGTGGTGATCTGGCCACGTTGGGGCTTGAATTGGAGACCTCATGGTCAGCAGTCCAACACCTTAACCACAGAGCCACCCTTGTCCCCATTGCCTCATTTCCTCTTATAAATCTAACCTGCTTCTGCATATAATCCTGGTCCTCAAGATGGATAAAAATGGCATAGAGGTAGTTTAGAGTGGTAATCACATATAATGACTAAATATTATGCACAAGTCATTATTGCCAAGTAACCAATAAATCTTTCTTTCTAATATACAGAAGAAGTGGATATGCGTCCTGAACTAGATGAAGAGATCGACTTTCTCTCTTCAATCATAACCAAACACAGGGAGTCTGAGATGAAACACACAGGTAACACATTTTATTATTTGAAATCCACTCATTATTTATGTCTTTCATATACAGTGCATATAAGTTATATTTAATATTTAATTAAGATCATCATAACAAATTAATTATTTTTTATGTGTTTTATAATTAATATTAATACTAATTAATATTATACAAAGATAACCTGAGTAAATACAAAATGAAATACAAGTTTGAAATGATGATTTTATTTATTAAGGAAAAAAGCTGGCCAAACCTACCTGGCCAAATATGAAAAAGTAATTATACTTTATGATACTGTGATTACTCATCACATTTCTTTGTAAAGCTGAGTTAAATTTCTCTTGCCACTCCCGAGCCTGATCACTGCCAGACCTGTTGAATCAAGAAACCACCGACAAAGTGAAGCATGCTAAAACTAACTGATTTAAGACATTTCAGATTGAAAGAATAAGAATAAGCTATACAACCCCTTCCCTTTCGTATGATGATTTGGTGCTGGCTTGTATTTGTACTGTATGTATACTGTGTATTTAAAGGTTTTCTTTCAGTGACTCTAATTGTGAAATAAATTCCACAGGTTAGATGTACTTATAAAAATAATCTGACTATTTAACTAAACATTATGGCAAATTTACTGAATAAGAGGATTTTAATCTAGTGATGTTTGGATTACACTCGTTCAATTGACACCAAGTCAAGTGTTCTAAGAATATAATAACTTTAAAATGACAGGTTGGATTTTATAATAATCAAATCACTGACTTATTTTAAAGGTCCCATATTTTACTACTTCTTTAGCAAGTAATCATAGGTCTGAGTTCTTCCACAACGAGTGTCTGTTAATGAATACTCAACGTCTCAATAAATTTTTTTAAACCTTAAACTCCCTTCATGTACCTCCTCCTCCAAATGTATATTATAATGCGTATGTATTTCTTTATCTATAAAAATATAAAAGAGAACCGCAGAGCTGAGCAACTAACCTGGACAGGGTATATTCTTATACGGGCTCACGCTTGTTTAGACCTCAGCCAATATAAAAAAGAAATAATGACAAAAAACAAGCCATGTATTTTACTCATGTTTTGTGTTTGACTCCTCCGAATGTCTAAAAATGACTAAGACGTCTAATAATACAGTATGTCCCTGCTAACACCCTTGCATTGCCCTTTAGCACCCTCTCAGGCTGCCCCTCTTGTCAAAGATGACTCGTCACAGCCGAGAAATCACCACAGAGCGGAATCCTCACCCAGCTATGATGTAGTTGGACAGCCTGTGACGCACACCCTGACCACGCTGTCCACTACCACCAGCTCCAGTCCCACCAGCTCCAGTCCCACCAGCCCCAGTCCCAACACTGTCAGTCCTCTGATATCAGCCATGCAGAGCGCTCCACTCATTGTCCCCTACCCATCCGAGGACCACTCTTATATCGGTATGTCCTCCTTCCTGGGGTGGTGATGTGATGGTAGCAAAGTGCGATATTTTATATATATGATATGATACATATAAATATATATAAAAACAGTGGAGTGCAGAAAAAAGATAATGAATTATTGAATTAGCCCTTCCTCAGTTGAAAAGTAGTGACCCTGTGTATATGACATGAAGATGCTATTATGTAAATTAGTGGGTGGGATCTAGTGGGCGGGATACACAGATCGTGACTCGTTTTGTTCTGTACAGTAGTCTAATGAATCAGACAAAGATTTGTTCACACACCATTCTGTGCACTCAAAAGGATTAAGAATGTCTGTGCATATTAGTAACCAGTGGCCCGTTTGTCTCTCTCTCTCTCTCTCTCTCTCTCTCTCTCTCTCTTTCTCGTGTTCTTTCCTTCCCTCAGTTACAGCAGGAGTGTGTCTTCTGCTGGCTTCAGTCTCTTTGGTTTTGGTTGGAGTGTGCTGGGTGAGGTAAGACCTCAGTCCTCACTCACATGAGGCTCGCAAAATGAGCATCCACAAACAGCATCATTTGTTTTTTACGGAGCCAAGCGTGACTGATTAGATCAGTCAGAACTGTAATTGAACAAATCTAACTAAATGAGCTGCTCGCGTTGTGTTTCCTGTGACAGGATGCAGAGAGGAACTCGCCTGGCGCAGAAAGTGGACTACCCAGCCTTCGGGGTGATGAGCCCCCATTCGTACGATAGCGCAGCTGTGAGTGAAAAAAAAAAACAACACATCCAATCACATGTACTGTATGTGCATTTGGCAACTTTGAACAGATTTGTTTGAACAGATTTTTTTTTTCATTCTGACATTGGTGTTTTAGTGCGGAGATAAGAACCTGGCCCAGAGTGCTCAGATGTACCATTATCAGCACCAGAAACAGCAGATGTTGTCGCTTAAGTGAGTAGATCTACATCACCAGCCCAGCTGCACTACCTCGTATTTCATCTCTCATTCATATTCATCTAATCATATCCTTAATATGGTATTTTGGTTGCTTATATTATATTCTGTGTTTCATAAATCCTCCACTGTCCCCATGTACACCAGGTGCACGGCAGAAAGCTGTTAACATCAAAGCAATTTTTGTTTGTTTGTTTGTTGAGAACAACATGATCAAAAGTGTATTGATCGACTTGAATTGCTTGAATTGAATCGATGAGCAGAGGTGGTACACAACGCACACAAATCCTGTGCTTGAGTAAAAGTAGAAAAGTAGAGAAAGGAGAAAAGTACTCACCTTCAAGTTTATTTAAGTATATAATGTACAGGGCCTTTTATTAGCTCACAGCACCCTTTTTCATAGTAAATCTCTCTCTCTCTTTCTCTTTCTCTTTTTCCCCTTCCCAATTGTGGAAAGGCTGTTCTTGTCACTGCCTGCAACCAGCTTTGCTTCTGATTTCAAAGACCTGTTGCATACGTACTGTGTTTCAATGCATATTAGTTTAGTAGTTTAGCTTAGTAGTTTTTTACTACTTTACCTTACAAGATGTAAGAAATATAACCATTTAAGACACGTCTAGATAATAAACTAGATAGATACTTCTATCAGATCAAATTTAATCAAAAATCACAACGGCCCAAAGTCGAATTGAAGAGAATGTGTCCTCACTTACATCATGACAGTGAAAAATTTCATGCTCGTTCATTCCTTTTATCTTCCTTGAAAGACTTTCTACTCACCTGTGATTGCTAGAAAGTGCCAAGTGCATCTAGTGCATGAACCTGCAAGGATAGCTCAGTGGTTGAGGTATTGGACCACTGAGTGGAAGGTCCCAGGTTCAAATCCCACACCATGGGCTCTACACCAGAGCCCTTAACCTTTAACTGTTCAGATGTGCATTGGATTACTGTTCACTTCTTCTTCTGGCCAATCAGATTCAAGAATTCAACCACACTGTGGTGTAAACAGAATTCATATATCATAATACGCATTATTTCTCACACACAAAGGGCTTCTATTGTCTCAATATACTACTACTAAAAAATAATATAAAAATATGTTGTTTGTTCTATTCAGGCAAAGAGATGAACCCAAGATGGCTGAATCAGCAGCTACCTCTGATGAGGAGAACGAGGATGGAGACTTCACTGTGTACGAATGCCCTGGACTTGCCCCAGTAAGCAGCAGTTCTGTGTGTGTTTGTGCAGATGTGTGTATACACATCTTTCAAGGTGGTCTAACATAGGGCATGTCCCCGTAAATCGGAATCTAGTGCCGCGTACAGTGTCATTGTGTTGTGGTGTCTCGCTGAATCTCGCTCCGTCTCTCTCTTTAGACCGGCGAGATGGAGGTGAAGAACCCTCTGTTTGACGACTCCACACTTCATCTTCATCTCGACCTGCAAAAAAGCTACAACTGAACCAGAACTGTCTGTGCACGATCACGTTTAAAACACATCCACAATCTTACGTCGAGGTCAAATCCCATCTCCATGAAAAAGAGGACGGGAGCTGGGAAGTTCAAGGAGGAAAGAGGAGAAGAGGAGTCGGTCTGCATCGGATTTGACTTCACACGTAGTCAGCAAGGACAGCTCCGGTGGTCCTCGTCGCTTCGTTTTCAACCTTCCTCTCCATCCGTTGTTCCGTTTATTGACTGTTACGTTGTGTGTGTGTGTGTGTGTGTGTGTGTGTGTGTGTGTGTGTGTGTGTGTAGAAACTGGAAACGAGTTTTAACATATCCGCCTAAATGAATGATTTGCCTTTAAACATTACAGAAACAGCTATAGCCCTGTACACACATACTCTGTCCTGCATGGATTGAGTGTTTCCTCTAGTACTCACAGTCTACCTTTGAAGGAAAGAAATGCAGACGGCGATTTTCTAGCAGTATGTCTTTGTTTAATTTATTTATTTATTTAAAGATTTATTGATTTTATGACGTGTTAATGATTTATCTCATCGACTTCTTTTTCACATAACCTTTCGCTCTCCCTAGCCTTGCTGAAATTGTGCACTTTCAGAAGTTACCAGTGTACCATGGCCTTTACAGTATATGCACGAATCAGTATAAAACACAGACTGCATGTCAGTTTCCTGTTTTCCACACCATCCTCTAGCGTTGCAAAACAGTTCCCACATCTAATCCTTGTATCCGATTTCACTCTGGATTCCTAACTGGAAGGTTTCCTTAAGCTGAAAGGGTTTATACTTTGCACGGTCATTATTTATCCGTTCCCTCCAAGTGCAAGGTGGGGTTTATTGGAACCAGCTCTGGGCTCATATTGAAGTTTCATACAGTCAGTTATGCAAAAAATGGTGGAGCAGGTAGCTTTAGGTCCCAGGTTCTGTCCTGTGCTTGGGGTACTGTGTGGAGTTTCACACACTCTTCCTCTGATATTCCACCAGTTTCCTCTGACCGGCCAAAAACAAGCCAATAAATAGACACTAAATTATCCTTAGTGTGCATGTGTGTGCTTGGTATCCTACAATGTACAGTTTTCCAATTTTCACCGATAAACCACGACCCTAACCAGAATAAAGTGCATACAGTACTGAAGATGAATATATATTTTAAAAAATGCATATTATTCTGTTAAATTAAAAAAGAGTCGATCAATGGGTATGCCTCTACTACCGATCAGTTTGTGAATTTGTATAACTCTTCTCTTTGAGTTGCATTGGACAAATCCATCTGCCAAAGATACAGTACTGTTCAAAGGTCTTGCGTCATCCCTCATTTCTTCATATTCAATTCAATGAAATGATGTAAAGAAATAAAAACAAAAGTTTTACTGCGTTAGGCTGCAAAGACCCTAAAGATACTGGTTGTTTATGCAATAACCTCATCTCAGCATTCAGCATCACCAGTATACTAATCACCGGCCTGATCATCTGTCATCTTCTGTACCAGTTTCTCACTGGTTCATGCCTAAAGTTAGATTTTTTTTTATGATTAAATGATCCATAGGTCACTGTGTAGCTTAACAGCCTAAAAACATTCCTCTGAAACTAGTCATGTACAGGAACTGGACTGGAAACGAGAGCCAAAAAGATCATTCAGGAAACCTCAAGAGTGCATTAAAAATACAAGAAATTCTGGCTTTTTGGGAGCAAAATATAAATAATCGAGAGGCAAGACTTTTGTACAGTACTGTACACATGTAAATAGATGGTGTCTTAAATGGTGAAACAGAAAAGCATAAAGAAGAAAAAAAAAATCATGTTTTTGAAACCCAAAGATACCACAATCATCCAGAGTGCTAGACTGATAATGATTAAGAAAGAATGGCATGCATACTCTCTCCCGTCAATTACTGTGGGCTCAAGTATGCAGAAGATCACCCCCAGGTTGCTTACACTGCCCTGTGATGAACAGCACTGTCATGGAGGAAGAATAGAAAGACTAAACCAAAAGTGAACACTGTCTGATCAGGACCGGAGATGTGTATGATCCCAGAGCTCAGGTCCAATATCGGGTCACTATTCAGCCATTGAATCTGCCTTTTTCATTCGTACAAAATTGTGAATACTGTGCAAGGGAAACTGAACTCGTGCATAAAACCACTTGATGCTTGAACATATCAAACACGACATTGGATTTCAAGAAAACACAAAAACACAGCCGTCCGCCCACACTTCAAATGATTCGCTGTATGTACCGAAAAAGCCACATTATACAGTATGATTTATAGACGTCATGATGTTCCTTTCTACCAAAGTAGAGTCAGTGGTGGTATTTTCTAAAACTCTAGTTGTGATTTTAATATTTTCATAATTGTGCAGATATGAATAAGCCTAAATGATATAATGTAGCCTTTGTATAGTCTGTATTGGTCTTACTATGCATGAGCTGAAGCTATGGAATGATAAAGGGAATCCGTATGCATTTTCAGCGTTGCTTTGTGACCCTGAGTGTACTTGGGTGCCCTTGCTGAAATGTTCCATTTGAGCTGTGGTCCAAACAAATCTGAGATAAAAAGAAAAAAAAAAACTGACACAGCAACTGTGAAAATTGGCCATCGTGCATTGAATGTGAGCTGACCACGGCTCGTCCATCTGATCTGTGATGTGTCCTGTTGTATATAACTGCAGCTGTATATAGAGAAGACTTGAGGCCTGCCTGCTCAGTTTGCTGTATTTGTACAAACCCCTGTCATATCTGCGGTAGATTTCGCATTGCGTGCTCGGTTGAAGTATTCGCTCTTTGCTGCTGAGTCTCAGGAAAACTGCCAACAGTAGCCAGACCTTCATTTACCTATATCCCCTTTCTGTCCTATTCGTAAGAAGAGGAAGAAGAAAAGAAAAACACAATAAGTCTCATGACTTAGTCTTGGAGAGGCTTTCCTTCAACAACAACAACAAAAAAAACGGCTTCACGCTTTTAGTAGGCTGATTGTCATTTTTAATCGGGCGGAGAAAAGATAGCGAAGTGGCCTGCCCTTCTTTTAAAGAAGGCTTTTTAAACATTATCTCCTGGAAATCTAGGTAGAAGCTGTTACACAGTGTTTTAAGTGATTTTCCACTTGATGCAGAATAGCTCTAAATAATCAAATAATTCATTTGAAAAAGAAATCCAGCCTACTGTTATCTAATAAGTAGGCTGTTAAACATTAAGGAAAGCTGCGTAACATGAATTCCTTCCCGTACACGTCTCGCTGTGTATGTTGGTCTTGAATTTACTGAACTCTTTTTTTTTTCTTCTTTTTTTTCCACCTAATGAAATTGTTTATCATGCATGTAAAGATAGGATATTATATAAAAGGGAAGAAATAAATATTTATATTATATCAAGCTCTTGTGATGTTGTGTATGTTAATATATATCCTTGCCACTGTCGCCGTCACACTTGGCTTGCTCATCAGAGACATTTCATTCATCATTCATTCATCTCATTATTATCTAGACCCATTTTTCTCACACATACACAATTTTTTATTTATTTTTTTTAATTTCTTTCATTTTTGTGAAGCTGCTTTGAGACAATGACCATTGTTAAAAGCGCTATATAAATTAAATTGAATTAAATTGAATATATACTTATGGGAATGTTTTAACAGTTAAATTTGGGATGTGGTTAAAATAATGGCCCCTTTGTACTAATCCGACAGAAGCAATGCATCTTTTAGTGCTACATTTATTTGGGAGGAAGAAAATAGATTTTTTTGGAAAGACTTTCATGAATGAAGCTTAATATAGATCAAGGTACATTACCGCAGCTTTACATACAGTACTATATCATTAACAGCGGGCGGCACAGTGGCTTAGTGGTTAGCATTGTCGCCTTGCACCCCGAGGGTCCGGGTTCGATTCCCGTCTAGGTTCAGTGTGCGTGGAGTTTGCATGTTCTCTCTGTGCTCGGTGCACAGTCCAAAGACATGCAGATTGCAGTGTGTGGATGGATGGCAGGGTGTACCCCACATCATACCCTCACTTGGGATAGGCTCCAGGCCCCCTGTGACCCTATATGCAGGATAAAGTGGTATAGATGATGAGAGAGAGATCAACAGCTGATGTAATGGTGTCAACTTAGTGCCATCTGTTGGTCAAAAGGAACATTTTCACTGTATCTGTTTATGTCTAAGCCAGAATCTGTTATCCTGTATTCAGGGTTGCGGGAGGCCTGCAGCCTATCCTAGGAGGCTTAGGGAACAAGGCGGGGTACACCCTGGACAGGGTGCCAATCCATCGCAGGGCACACACACTCATTCACACACTACGGGCAATTTGGGAACGCCAATTAGCCTAACCTGCAGGTCTTTGGACTGTGGGAGGAAACCGGAGTACCCGAAGGAAACCCACCAAGCACGGGGAGAACATGCAAACTCCATGCTCACAGAGACGGGAATCGAACCCGGACACTGGAGGTGCAAGGAGACAGTGCTCTGCTTAAGACCAAGAATCTTAAATCCTGACTTGGTCTAATATACGAAATGAAGCAGTTTTGTGTTTAATGTGGGATGCAAAATGGGATATATTGTATGTGGATAAGGGATTGTATTTTAGATGTTTAATTAACTTTGTGCTTTAAAAAGAAAAAAAAAACATATAATGAATTTGACATTTTGCTGAGCAGACAGCACTCTCTTCTCTAGCACCGAGATCACTAACACTGACACTTTACTGTACACAGTCTGTAAATTTGATTAATTAGAGCCATGATAGTTTGTGTTATGTAAACAATAAAACCACTTGTGATATGTTGTTATTTAAACTATATGGCTTGATAAAGAGTGCGGTTATTCTGGCTTAGACATAAACATATACAGCGATAATGATTTTGAGTAGACAGTAGAAGGTCACAGCAGATGACATGACTCGTGATCATAATAATAATAATAGTAATTATTATTATTACAAATACACTGTTAAATATGATTAGATAAACTGAACTTTAAAAGTACTTTGAGTGTTTTAAAAAGGATATAAAGGGGAAAGTATTGATGTAGCCAAATGTTTTACACTGGAACCTTTGCAGTTACGCCCAATCCAACACACACCTGACTACCTAAACTAATCTGTCACGCAGGTTTACATACTGTACTTAGATATTGCATTCACCTTTCTTGCAGTATACAGTACCAGTCAAAAGTTTAGACACAAGTTTGGATTTATTTTCTACAATTCTGGAACAATACTGGATTTTTTTTTTTTTCAAAACTATAAAATAACATACGGCATTAGGTAATTCAGTAACAGCAGCAGTCAGATGTTATTTTAAGACATGAAGGTCAGCTTCAAGGTCATACAATACTGACAGTTTATATACACCTATTCACCTGCAACACATGTCTTTGGACTGTAGGGGGAAACCCTGAGCTACTGTGCCATAACTAACAGCTTTAAAGCTGATTTGTCTTCTGCTGTGACCTTCTCATGCTACACATTAGCGTTAACGCTATCTTTTTATGTTTAACTATGGATAAGCTGAAGGTTCAGGCTGGCGGTACCCCAGTTGTTTTAATATGCTTATATTTTACTTCTGGTTATACTTTCAAACATGGAATATGTTTTAATTTGATGCATAAGCAGAACTGAAGTATTATGTAAATAAGCAGTAATTACCAGCAGGTAGAATTTGAGTCAAATTCATTAGTCACTGGATGCTACTCCAACCTGGCATTAGCAAACAAAACAGTCTAAGTTTTAAAGCCAGTTCATGTTAGCAGTTTAGTGAAACTTATCTCACCAATATTTTTCCCCTTAATTATATGCGTCTCTGTTAATGGCATCCTATTAAAACAATTAATTGAGGTACAGTCTGTAAAGGTCTCATGGCTTATTTATGTATATTCAGAAATAAATGTGTTGAGCTGCCAGTGATCCAGACCTCTTCTGCCCTCTGGACCTGTCTGACTCGTCCTGGTGCCCCGCTTCCGGTTGGAGATCTCATCTACGTTCACATTTCATACAAACTTCCATAATTTCTTCAAAGCATTATGTAAAGCTCCTTTGCGTCAATGACAATTGTTAAAAGCGCTATACAAATAAAATTGAATTGAGTTGAATTGTTGAATGAGAAGGTCACAGCAGATGATAAATCGACATCCCTTACAGTTTCCCCCCCACATTGAGGACATCTATAGAACCAGTAATGTTTTGAATAAAGGAGTTAAGAATTAAAAGCAATTATTAAAATTAATTCAATCCGCACATTGTTTTCTCTGATACTCCTGAAACTACCTATGATACAAAGTATTTTTACCTATGCAGTTCTTTTGAATCCTTAGCAAAATACCTAAAGAACGAACTGACTGGTAATGTATGAGCACTTACCTAACATTCCTAATAAAAAAAAAAAAAAAAAAGATTGCAATATACAAAACCTTGTTTGCAATATAGATTTATTTCCCCATTCAAAATAATGCCACTTTTTATTTTTCTACAACAGCTTGTAACTGCAATTGCTTGAATAGTTTTAGGACTGAAAAAGCACAAAGTTTCAGAGGACATTTCTTTATAATCATGCTGATATCACCCAAATGAGGATAGTTTGCTTTTGAATCCGGTTCCTTTGAAGGTTCTTTCCATTAAAAGGAACTAACTAATAGAACTTAAAAATTATACGCTTAATCCAGAATGTTTATTTCTGTAAAGCTGCTTGGTGACAAAATCCGTTGTTAACTAAAGTTGAATTGCATTAAAATTGAATAGCCCGTCTTCTATCACTTTAACCCTGTATACTAGATTAGAAACCTAGCTGCAGAGATAGGTTTATTACTGGTTGACCTCAGAAATAGCTGGATTTACAATTTTCCCCATGAAGAGGACATTATTTGTTTTTTGGTTGATTATAAAGATCATAAATGGGCGATTAAACTGCAGTGTTTCAGAAAAAAGTGGAGCAGAACCTAAACCAAATATCCCAGTCACCGCTGTTGCTTCGGTTCCAGCTTCATCCACATCTAGAGTGGCTTTATGTATAACCTGAGGACCCAAAAACAAAGTGCAAATGGGATTATGGTGGATAATTTTATTTAATGTTAATTAAATAAAAGCATCAGCAACATCCATCATGACGCATCTGTTATACATTCAGTATAATTAATGTTCTTACCTCAGAAACTGACAGATTTTCATCAGAAATCCCAGAGAAGTTAGCTTTAACTGTGAACATATCCTTAAATCCCATTTCAGTCAGAATGGTGTTCATGGTATAAGAAGTTTTTAGGGTCAGTTTAGGGAGAAAGACATTGTACTTCCTAGAGAAAGAGAAACGTCAAATGAATTAGTTTCAAGTTGGATAATGGTCAGTTGGTAACATTTTGAATATTTTCTTTATCTAAATACTTTTTGTAATTAAGTAATTTTAGGTACTTTTTCTGAATAATTGATGTTTAAGTATGCTTTATTGTCACTTCAACCATATACAGTTAGTACACAGTGAAACGAAACAACGTTCCTCCAGGACCAAGG
>JAQMYG010000014.1:18114712-18125650 GCA_030014215.1 Clariallabes teugelsi | reverse complement strand
ATTCATAGTTTTGATGCCTTCAGTGAGAATCTACCAATGTAAATGGTCATGAACATAAAGAAAAACCCATTGACAGATAGATGAGAAGGTGTGTCCAAACTTTTGGCCTGTACTGTATGTACAAATAAATACATTCTTGCTCATGTTATCTAGGTTAAAACACCTCATATTTGACACCTGTGCTGCTCAATGCGTCCTCAGTTTGAACAGAAATAAAATAGGAATTTATGTGACTTTTACAAAAATACAACAACACAACACTCATGACGATTTGTGCTGGGAAAGATGGAGGATGATGATGGTGAAGGAGAACTTCAGTGGAGGAATAATTAGAGTTAGGGTGAGGTATCGCTGTAGTGCTGTCGCAGCACACTGGATCGACCCTCTGCTTGTTTGTTTGTTTGTTCAAAAAAGTCAGAATTCTGAGGTCAAAGTAAAGAAGTTGACAGATGATAACGCCTTTTTTATGGTGAGCTGGAAAACATCATGTGACATCATTCTTCCTGTGCATATGTGGATCAGATTGGGAGTAGTATGAGCTGTTCTGAATATTGTCATTCTGGATTTGCTCAGTAAATTGGAGTATAAACATTTATAAACGTAACGACATTTTAAATCTTACTCAAAAATTTATTAATTCATTCTTTCATTCTTTATACCACTTATTCTACACAGGGTTGCATGACTGGGTCTGGAGCCTATCCCAGGAGACTTCAGGCATGTGACTGGGTACACCCTGGACAAGGTGCCAATCCATCTCAGGGCACACACACTCATTCACACAGGAATTGTACCCTCGACCCTGGCGGTGCCTACCCACAGTGTACATAAAAATTATTTCAAGAAATCTGCTTTCTTTGCCTTTAGTGTCTGCTGACACTTTGTGTTGGTAACTTCACGCCAATTACACTAATCTTTATCCAGCTCCTCTGTAGACAATATCAGAATGTTTGCCTGTCCTGAAAAAAAGCAGAATGTTGTTTGGGCAGATGCTGAAAGATTTAAATGCCCCTGTAATTCCGTCATGTCAGTTACGAGTAAACAGGGTTGTTTATGAAATAATAAAACTATGAAATAACACATACGGAATTAGGTAATTATGTAACAACAACAACAACAAGTCAGTTGTTATCTTAAAACACGGAGGTCAGCCTTTCTGGAATAGTTCTTGCAAGAATAGTATTGTGTCGAGTGCCTTTGCAAAACCCATAAAGCAGCATGATGAAACTGGCTCTCATGAAGACCTTCCCAGGAAAGCAAGACCAAAACTTACCTCTGCTGCCGAGAAAGTTCATATAGAGTTACCAGCCTCCAAAATCACCAATTAACAAACAGCAACTCAGATTAGAGTCGCTATGAAGGCTTTACAGAGCATGAGTATCAGATATATCTCAACATCAACTGTTCAAAACAGATTAATTGCATATTTTGGACGCCCTTAGCGTTGCTTGACAATGTAGAAAGAAATAAAAATCTACAACCACCATGAAGTTAGAAAGTGATCCCAAACTTTTGAGCGGTATATATAATGGCAGTGAGTGACATTCACATTACACAAAGTAAGAAATCAGTCAACTGTCTCAAAAAAGCATGTTTTAATGAGCCCAAGTAAGACTGAGCACCTTCCTCATTAATAACTGACTAATTTGGTTCCAGAGAAATCAGTAGCATATGTCTGACATCACCTAAGAGAAAACCGAGACAAAATGTCAGCCAAAGTGCAACAATGATGTCATTCTCCTAAGTACATTTAAAAACATTCGAGCACTTATTTATTATACACTGTCTAGTTAATTGAAGACCAGATACCACACACGTTTAACATGAAGCAGGTCATTGTCTGGATTCAGACCCATGCGTTTATCCCATGGGAATACAGCTGAAGGTTTTCAGGAAGTGGCAACAGACAAAGTTTGACAAGCTTAGGTAGCAGTTTTAAAAGGTGAGAGGTTAAACATTACCTCATGGTGTTTAGGAAAAGAGACTGGGATTCTTCACTCTTTACTGAAAGGTTACTGCATTAGTCAGCTGCTGAAAGTCATCTGTAATGAGTGTTCCAGTCAAATCAGGGCGCGTGATTAAATTTCCTGTGAATGAAGGTGTAAAACCGATTGACATTTACAGAAAACGTAAGGCACAGTATGGCGATGAGACTCAGTAAAACATTTGAATGATGCAAGGGTTTTAAAGAAGGCTGTACGTCCATAAATGACGATCCTGGCCGAGGTGGCTTGGAGCCCACTGCGGTCATTACCATGAAAATTCAGTCCGAATCCTTGAAAAATCTACAGATAACTTCTTGCCAACTTGCGCAAGGGATGTATCTGTCTGTGGGAACTGTTCTGCAATCATTTATGAACACCATTTGCACATTACAGGTACTTAACTGGGATAACTAGGGGTTATTACCACATCTGCCATATAGTAAGCCATTTCCACATATTTGGGATATTAAGGGAGTTCCTGGGAGGCCAGCGTTTCAGACAGTCTGATCATGGTTCCGGCAAACTGAGAAATCGTTCTACCTTGATGGTTTCCAAGCACTAGTGAAACACTGGGATAAGTGCATTAATGTAGCAAGAGATTCTATAGAGAAATAAAGATTGCTTTTACTCTAATAGTTTTTACTAGTTTTGCTTTTACTCTTTCTGTTATTCTGAACAACCAAACGTCTCGGAAAAGTCTTGAATGCCCCTTGAGGAATGAGGTTGAAAGTACACAAAGACTGATTTGAGCAATGCATAATCAGTTTCCCGTGGGAACTGATTCCATCAGATTTTACCATGTGCATCAGAATCATCGGTGTTCTTTGGAAGGATGCTATTTATCCCCAAATTTGGCTTCAGACACGAGCTGTGAGACTGAGTCATATGGAAGATAACCTCCACAGCAGGAGGGCTTTGGTATTTATATTAAGCTGGCTTATGGTGCATGCAATATTTTTTCTTCAGGGTAAATCTGTAGCGCTGTATCAGAGTGCACAGACAGCGTCTAATCTGTGGATTAACATGGGGGCAATCCTTCTTTTGGGGTTTCTCTGCATGCACCACAAAGCATGCCAGTAGGTAGGATGGGGCTTTTGATATACTGTAACATGCACTCATATCAATTACTAGAGGTTGGCTTTTTAGGTGCATAGTAAAGGTTGGAGGCATTTAACTTCCTGTACTAAAAAAAAAAAAAAGTAACATGTGGCTTAGAAGAAATGTTAATTTGTATTAAACATCAAACACACATACACATGAGAATACCATTAAGCTACAAATGGCATACTACAAAGAGAATGTACAGCTATGGAAAGTCAAATGAAGTGGTGGGTCTTTGTTTAAAGACTGCCAGAGGAAATTTGTTACACTGCCTGGGTGCCATCAGGTAGCTGGTCTGGCTTTTGGCTTTGTTTTTGGATTCGCTCTAAACAGCGAAATGAAACCAGTAGAGAGATCACAGCAATGAGTAATGAGAACTTGGGATGATTGAAAACAAGACATGCAGCTGTATTCTGTATCTGTTTTATGGGTGTAATGGCACGCAGGGGAAGACCTGCCAGGAAAGACTTGAAGTAGTAGTCCTATAATAAGCTTCCAGTGTCGAGATGATAAGGGACTAAGCAAGTCCCTGAGTGTCCTAAGTGGAGAGAGATGACCAGGAGAAACCGACATGACTGAGAAAGGTTAGCAATATGGAGCAAGAAGAATAGTAACATTGTCCAGATCTAAACCAAAAGTTGCATACATCGGCAGATGGTGTGATGCAAGAATTCCATTGGGGGATCACAAGAGCTTGACACATGGATACATGTTACGAAGCTTATTATCGGAATATACAAGGAAGGATGAGCATGAGTAGAGAGAAATTGGAGGAATACCAAATACTGAGCTTTGTGGGATACCGCTGTAGAGTCAGCGTGGTGCAGCAGTGTACCATCACTCCAGTAGAAGACAAACCATTGCTATGCTCCTAATTTCAGGATTCAATCTTCTGATTGAATTTGTAGGCTGCTGAGAGGTCAAGAAGGATCAAAACCCCCTGATAGGTTCCATGATATAGGGGTAGGATAACTCTACAATGTAGCCTCCATAAGAGCTGTTCCTGTGGATTGTGCTGCTTTAGAACCAGACACATTAGGTTGGTGAAGAGGTGGCAGAATTGCTGGACAGGAATCTTAGAAGCTAATAAGAAAATCATAAAGAGTTGGATTGGTTAGAAGGGATGGTGCTATTTGAGAACCGAAGAGGAAGGGAAAGATCTTTTTTTTAATTAAAAAGTTTGTAGGAGTGAAGAATGTAGGCGGTTAGGAGCTTGCTTAGATATTTCCTGCTTTCCTAATGTCAATGTCAAGTTCTCCACTTTCACATGGGTGTTAAGTCTCACCAGCTGCTACATGGTATGTCTGACATCCAAGGACTGGGGTGAGGACATGGAGGATAGAGGGTAGAGTAGGTCAGTGGATGAAAAAAGTAAGAAAGGTGTTGGTGGTTGATTCCATTTGTAGTGAAGAAAAGGAGTCAAGGTCATAAGGATTTATTAGGATGCTGTAATCTAGGGGAGGGGGTGAGGAAGATGGAGAGAATGCTGCAGCAAGTGAGAACGTGGTATGAGTGTTTGAAAAGCCAGACAGAAAAGCTCAGGTCCAGAATGTTTCCTTTTATGTGTCACAGGAGGGCAGTTGTTGAGGGTCATGTCCAAAGAGCACAAAAGAGGAAGGAGTCAGGAAGAGTCTCCAGGGAGAGTGAATGCATTTCTGTCGAAAGGGGAAGACACTCAGTAGGATATCGTTCTAGTTTATATGGTTTATTAGGGGTCAGGTGATATATAACAACAATATTAAGATGAATGGGGAAGAAATAGTAACAGCTTGGAATTGAAACGAGGAGAGGAAATGAGACAGTGCAGGAGGTGTGAAGCTTTATTTCCAGGACAGAAGCAAGCCTACACTCAGTGGTTCATAGTAAATCATTTTTTAAAGTAAAAGGCGATCCTCTGATTATACGTGTGGAAAGAACCTATATGAACATGTTACACTATATGGACAAAAGTATTTGGCCAAACCTGCAATGACATCGTGTCCAAATACATATACTATAATATGGACTTGGTCCCGCTTTTGCAGCTATAACAGCTTTCACTCTTCTTGGAAGGCTGTCCACAAGATTTTGGAGTGTTTCTGTAGAGCATTTATGAGGTCAGGCACTGATGTTGGACAACAAGGTCTGGATCGCAATCTGCATTCCAGTTTATCCCAAAGGTGCTTGATGGGGTTGAGGTCGGGGCTCTGCTCAGGCCAGTCAAGTTCTTCCACATTGAACTCATCAAACCATGTCTTTATAGTCTTTGCACTGGGAAACAGTCACGTTAGAATAGAAAATGGCCTTCCCTAAACTGTTGGAAGCATAGCATTGTCCAAGATGTCTTGGTATGCTGAAGCATTAAGATTGCCCTTCACTGGGAATGAGGGGCCTGATTAAAACACCTGAATTCAATACTTAACAGGTTTGGCCAAATACTTAAGTCCATATAGTGTATCTAACATTGTAGTGTAATAATTGTCACATAGACATACAATTACATATTTCTGATAGCACTGCATTACAAAGTGAATTATGGAAAGTGTACCTGTCTGCTTAATCAGTTCCCACTTTGTACATTGTCAAAGAAATGATGATATGCTGGGCATTTACAAAGAAAGTCAATTTTAATCATTCCTCTATTGTCAAACTTACTGTAGCACTATGTGCACATGGAACGCATTAAAAAATGTTGTTAATGCTTTTTGCAAAAGCAATACTCCACTTATTTTATATACGAAAGATACTAATACAACACATCTCCCACTGCAAATGGACAACCTCTCTCCATCTCTACCTCTACTCCCCTGAGAGGAACACTGGTAAAACTCATTTCTCTCCTCATTCTCCAGAAGTCTGATCTCATTTTAGGCCAACTGTCTCCTGGAGGCTTTCATTCACCCATCATGCTCTCGTTTCCCAAAAGTCCTTCAGCCCTGAGGGTGGCTGCAGAGCTTCAGCACTGCTTCTCTGTGAGTAAACAGCCACAGATCCCATAGCAACACAACACTGTTGATTTATGATGGTGCTTTCCACAGGTGAAGATTTGCTCCCATGTCTGAAAGGCACCCCCTTTTTTTTTGTTGTTGAAGTTTTTGTCTGTTATATTTAATTAAACTAAGCATTAGATTGTTGTGGATTTGTTTGTCTGAATGTGTTCATGTTTATGTGTAAAACCTTTCTCCTTCTCCTGCAGCACAGAGGGTGGCCCGAAATCATCTTCTATCTTGGCGCAGTCTGCTTTATCTAACTCCACGTTGAGCCGAATGTAAAAATGTTTCGCTCCCTTGCGTCATTGTGGCAGGAGCCTTCTGGAAAGTGTGCTTAGTTTATGGCTCCTGGTAAGAGATGTTTGAGCACTGTGTTAGAGGAAGGTGGTTTTTATACCAAATGGATCTACCTGCTGAGAGCTGGTACTCAAAGCGAAAGACGCCGTGCTGAGAGAGACTAAACTCTTTATCCCTTGTCTTTTTCCATGCCTTTGATCATAGTTTTTAATGTGTTTGTGACTAGGAGCTCACATATGCTCCGTGGAAAATGTGTGTGTTCTACTTTTTCTGTTCTCAGCAGACTATTAGCTAATGTAATGCCTAAGTAACTTGTCTTAGTCATTTAGACCCATTTAGCTATTACAATATGCTAGAGCTCATATGTGAAGGATTTGTATAGATCTAATAATAACTGGACTAAGTACAGTTATAAAAAATGTTTTTTTAAAAAGCATTTGAAAGCCATTACTTAAAAAAATAAAATACAAATATACTGTATATAAGTTATAAATGACGGTAGTTTAAAGTAGACAGTACTTAAATAGTTTGACAGTAAAACGTCTAGAACAGAACATTTCTGTTTCATTTTATATACATATATTTCTTTTAGAAGCTTTGATCTATCACTGGTTTACTTCTGGTTTTGCTGCATTTCAGATGTATGATGCACTTCAGTATTTATGACTGTAATATTTATATAAGGAAATTAAGTAGACAAATACTGCTAAACCCCTCAGGAGATCATGTGATCTTTTTGGATAAACTAGAAATGAAATGCACACGTTGCTGTTGCGTTTGGTGAGCCTGGTTATATTTGCTGTGTCTTATTCTTCAGTTATGGCGGCAAGGTGGCTTAACAGTTAGCACTGTCACCTTGCACCTGCAGGGTCTGGGTTCGATTCTCCATTTGCATGGAGTTTGCATGTTCTCTCTGTGCTTGGTGGGTTTCCTCCAGGTACTCTGGTTTCCTCCCACAGTCCAAAGACATGCAGGTTAGGCTAATTGGCGTTCCCAAATTGCCTGTAGTGTGTGAATGTTGACCAGGAGGTCCTACCATGGTTGTAAAATTGGAATAAATACAACCACTGGCCACCATAGTCCCTAGTTGTATTAAAGAGGTTTCTAGATGAATTGAGGGATTTATCAATTGGGATTTTTTACTCAGTTATAATCTAATCTTAAGGGTGCGCACTGTGGTTTAACACTTCCAGATACAAGGGTTTGATTCCTGCCTCGGGTCTGTGTGCATGGAGTTTGCATGTTCTTCTATGTGCTTGGCTGGTTTTCTCCAGTGTACTCCAGTTTCCTCCCACAGTTCAAAGACATGCAGATTAGGTTAATAGGCGTTCCCAAATTGCCTGTATTACCGTATTAAGCGATATAGAAGATGAATGAATGACTGAATATAAACTTATGGGACCAAAAATTTATATTCAGTTTTTCGATGCCCGATCAGACCTTATACTGTGCATCCCAATAAGGAGACGTTGGCAAAAACCAAAGTGAAACTGTAAGGGGAAAAACAGTGGTGATGCAAGTTGCTGCCATGACTCACTACAACAACACAATCAAAGCATGAATTTGCTGTATTTTTGTTGTTAAAGTCTATCCAACACTATTATTGAGACTACATTGCATATTTACATGGCCACAAACACAACTGTAGCCTGATTTATTCTTTGGGACAAAAATGTGGCTGGTGGAATTATAGTGTTTTGCAAAAATCACACAAAATTCACATTGATGTAACCCCCCAAAAAAGAAAATTAAATTATGACATTTGTGCATTTTAACAACCTTGTGACTCAAAGAAACTATGCATTGAATATTTCTCAACAGCTTACTTCTTTCCTCAACTTTTTGTCTCAAATCTGCCAAAATGGAGCGTGGCAGAAGGGGCCCTATTTTACTATTATATATAGATTGTATCAAGTGACACAGGACACTTAAACAAAAGAGGAAAAGCCAGTGGTAAATGTTATTCCAAAGGGGCCCCACAATATAATGGAGGGGCATTTAGGGGTGGATAAAACACTAGCGACCATTAATCAAAATCCCTTTTGAAAAAGTTTGTATGGATCTTGTCGGCCCATTAAATTGGACTGCACTAGGTTATTGCTTTGTGCTTGTTATGGTGGACAATGCAACATGATACCTGGAAACAGTGCCTTTTCAGAACTCATTTTGCAGAGGCTCTCTGACTCTTCTGACTGAAAAAAGAAAATACATTAATGTCACATACACTATTTGAACTATACTATTGGGAATTAAAGGGATTCCCAGCAGCATTTACCACCCACAGAGGGAAGCTCTGGTCAGAAGCTTTAGTCAAATGTTTTTTTCAAAAAACAGTTTCATAAGTTTGTTTATGATGCTATTAGTATTTGGAAAAAGTGGCTTAAGCCAATGTTATTTGCATTTTAAGACATCCTGAAAGCTTCCCCCAGTGGATTATTGTATGGACGCAGGCCTCGTGGCATCATTAGAAGAACCTGGAAGAACGGGACTTCTCCTAGCGAAAGTGAAATTCTATATGTTCTTGATTTGAGAGCAAAACTTTTCACACAGGAGAATTTACTACACAGTCAAGATCATGCCAGGAAGTATACCAGGTGTTCAAGTGCTTATATTACTACCCACGTTGAGCTTCTAAATTACTTGTCAAGGACCCTCTGAGGTCACACTGCTAGTTGGAGCCAGATACTATGAGGTTAGGTGGTTACAGTGGTAACGGACATTGGTGGCTCAGTGGTAGGTCTCTCACCTGCCATGCGGAAGGCCCGTGTTCGATTCCCAGCCAATGCCCAAACCCTGCCACTGGATGCAGTGAATGTCTCAAGCCCGGATAAAATGGGAGGGTAACATCAGGAAGGGCATCCGGTGTAAAACCCTCGATGGGAGCTTAAGGCAATGCTGACATTGGGGTAACTAAGAAGTGCCACAGCAATTGAAGCAACCCGGTGGTCTTTAAATTTGACGTATAACCAAGGCCCTGTATAGTGAAAACTGATCAAACAGTTAGTTGTATCATACATTTGTTTAACAATGGACTTGACAAAACGGATATTGGCAGATTCCCTTAACTCAATATTCAAGACTCCCGTGCAAAAGTTTGCAGTTGGGTGGGTATACAGTTAGTGCAGTATCATGGTTTCCACTTGGTTCATGGGAAGGTGCATTCCAATAATACCGCCTGTCCAAGACTTAAGACCAAGTTTCTGGGACTGGTAATTCCTGGAGAGTCAGTTTCAGGCCAGACAGCTCCCCAACTTGAGTTGCGTGTTCAGGATATGTAGCAGCAGGGGCTTGGTGGAGTATCATCTTCAGACAGAGAGATGTGGGTGACGCCAACAGCTAAAGTTTTCTACCTGTGCCTCATTATGAAAGCTTATTTATGCATGTTTTTCCTTGTGTCGACAAAAGATAGACCTGTGGTGAAGTCTACAAGTGCACCAAGCACAGAGCAAGCACATGGACGTGTGTGCTGAAAAGCAAAACTTGGATTCACAATGTAGACTAGAACAAAAAGTACTGGACTCACCTCAAGTTGACACTGACACTACTTCTAACTGCTATCAGATGCTTTGTCCACACTAATAGAGATTTATAGAGTCAACATTGGATACATTGTTGCTTCCAAAAATGTTCGCTCTACAAGTGACATGCTTTTCCTGCCAAGTGATTTGATGTGTTGCAAAGCGGCTGAATATCAACACTAAGTGACAGTACTGGCATTGAGCATGCAGAGGTCAGTGATACAGTAGTGAATACAAAACAATAACTCTTCCATGCAGGAGAGTTATGTTTATATTAAACACAGCTCTGTTTAATTTTACAGTTGAGTGAAAGCAACTGTCACATTAACTTGCTGTATTTTAGGATGTGTTAGAGCCGGGATCATGTGACAGTCATGGGCTAATCATACGTAGAATGATCCCGAAAAACATACAGTATGAGTGATGAGGTCATCTCATGATGGTTTGTATGTGGTGCATGGATGAAGGGTGCTGTCCGTGAGGTGCTGAAACGTCACTGAAGTCCTGAACAAACTGAACAGAAGTATTTTAAAGCCAATCAAATCCACAAGCCTATGCTGGAAAAAAAGTAATGATTAACTAATTATTTACCTAGTATATTGAATAATACTAACAATTAATTCTAGGTTTGACATGTGCTTCTTCATTAGCACAAGTTAAAAATTGAGGTTGTATAATAAGATATTAGTAGTGAATAAAAACTAATGATAAGCCAATTTCCAGCCAATACTGGAGTGATACTATTCAGGAGTAATGGTCAGTCAATATTTTCACATTAATAAAAGTTATTGTTATTTCAGCTACATATTGGTCAGTATAATGGAGTTAAAATGAATCAATTGAATTAATGATAATTGTCTCAGATAATAAATTATAGTGCACACTTTAATTTAACAGTATTTAAATCCAAATCAGGTAAGTAGCGTGGGAAATACAGCACTTTCTCACTCATCTTCTATACCACTTTATCATGTGTTCGGGGTCACGGGGACCTGGAGTCTATCCCAGGAGGCTTAGGGCACGAGGCAGGGTACACCCTGGACAGGGTGCCAATCCATTGCAGGGCAC
>JAQMYG010000014.1:18101717-18114645 GCA_030014215.1 Clariallabes teugelsi | reverse complement strand
ACCTGCATATCTTTGGACTGTGGGAGGAAACCAGAGTACCCAGAGGAAACCCACCAAGCACAGGGAGAACATGCAAAACTCAATGCACACAGAGACAGGAATCGAGCCGGACTGGGAATCGAACCCAGACCCTAGAGGTACAAGGGTCTTCCACAAGGGATTCCTCATCCCTCTTACCCTAATCACCATGTTAAAGGACCAAAATAGAAATTGGACAAACTACCAAAACCATGAAGTAAGTTGTGATTTTTAATACTTGGTTGCAAATCATTTGCAGCTTAATGACTTGCAGAAGTCTGGAGCCCAAACACATCAGTAGACCCTGGGATTCTTCCCTGGTGATGATCTGCCAAACCTTTACTACAGATGTCTTCAGTTCTTGCTTGTTCTTGGGGCATTTCATCTTTAGTTTGGCACTTAGCGAGTGAAAAGCTATATATAGATATATAACTACTCTCTAAATAATTAGTACAAATCCCTTTGCCTTATTAATTACACTTAATGTCTTTCATAGTTTTTTTTTCCAGGTCAGGGCTACAGTATCATGACAAAATTCTGACTTATTGCTTTTTTTCCCAAAAAACCTTTTATTCTGTTGGTTCTGACTTTCCTGTTCATTTTCAACTTTTTGGATAGACATACTGTAACATAGTAGTATATTTCCATTTTTTTATTCAGAATTATGAGGTTGTGCCAACATTTGCGCTCAGCTGTACATATTGAAATATTATGTGAGGGGCGCTCAAGTAAATCCAGGACTTGTGATGAAATTTTTGATAAATGAAAGTGTAAAACTTGATTGATAAGACTTCAAGCAAAGTATGGTGATGAGACTCTTGGCTGCAGTGAAACACTGGACTGGTGCAAACCTTTAAAAGAATGCTATACATCAGTGGATGATGATCCCGGCCAAGGTGGCTTGAAGCCCACTGCAATCGTATCCGTGAACATTCAGTGAGATGCTTGAAGATAGACAACTTGTAGAAGAAACACATCTGTCTGTGGGAACTGTACACACAATCATTTACCAATACCACTTGCACATTACAGGAACTCAGTTGGGAGTTATTACCACATGCCCCATAGAGTTCTGAAAACACTCCAAGCCATTTCCACATTTTTGGGCTGTTAAAGGATTTCCTGGGAGGCCAGGGTTTGAGACATGAAACAGGCAGTCCAGTCTGGCATACTGAGAAAACTTTCTACTTTAGTGATATACAAGCACCAGTGAAACACTGGGATAAGTGCATTAGTGTAACAGGGGATTACAGTATACTGTATATAAATAAAGTATATAGATATAGTTTAATCTCATAACTATGTTCTATTATTCTGCACAATCAAAAGTCCCTGTTTGACTTGAACAGCCCTTGTAGTTGACTGCAATAGACTAAAATGCTGGTCATTAAACCTGGTTTTGTCCAAAGAAAACACATAAGTCACAAATCATGGTTTCTTAGTTTTTCTTGCTTCAGCATCCATAAAACTGTAATTAGTGTAGGAGGTTGAGTCTATAGGAAAGAACTGAAACTCTTTCATGTGGCATCCCTCAAAATCCGTCACATTCCACTGAACTGATTTCATTTCTTCGGTCACCCTCGGGTCCCATGAGCTATCTCGTGGTATATGTGGAAAAGTGGTGAGAGACAATCCCACTGGGACTGATGAAGTGTGTTGTACTATAGCCTCTGGTTAATAATCACACTCTGTAAATCAGTTACATCATGGTGGTCTGGGTTGGTGGTGGAACCTCAGCGACTAATGAAAGACTGCAATCTGACGACATTATTCATCGAGAGCAAACAAAGCAATGAGAGTAAACATTCATAAACAACAATTATATAAACTTTTCATAGGACAATTTTAGCAAACTGCTTGAAAACTTAATTTGACTTTAAATACGCCCATAATAACAAAGATATAAAGTAGATCTTTGTACTGCTGTTTATTTTTTCATATAATATTCACTCATACTGTAGCACTGACTTAACTGACTGAGTTTTGCCATTATATTACATCTCTTCCTGTAAGAATCATTAAGAAGAAATTCGTCTTGGATCCTTGGAAAGTAATGCTGGCTGGATTTTCTGCTGTCTCATGTGGGTCCGCTTTTATGGATCCACATGTTCCATTATACCAGACTCCCACAGAATGAGACTAACTGGAAAGGATGGAAAAAATGTTAAACATAGGAACCAATAGTATGGTTTGAACTTTTCAATGAGTCACACAAGCCTAGTCAGTGGAATGTCTCTCCCTTTGACTGCAGTTTGTCTCGGGACTAGGGGCCAAAATCAACTTCCAAAACCTGTTTTAAGGTAATTTCGTTAACTTATGTACCTGTATGATTTTATACGCTTTAATCTGCCGTCCCTTACAGCCTGAAGCTGCGTCTTCTCTGCTCACATTCTACATCCTAGCAACTGGGCATGACAACTGGGCAAGTTTAAGCAGTTCACTGAATATGAAAATCAAACAAGATACAGTAAGTAAAGTCTTGAAGGCATTTTTTTGTTAAAAAAAAGACAAAAGCAGAGCATTGAGGTACAGAAAGTTCATGTAGAACTTTGGAAAAATCAGACCCAGACCGTGGACCTGCTCGCACTGCAAGACATTCCAGAAATCCATCAAGTCGTCCGGAAACCAGATTACTTCCCTTTTGGGTGATTAATCCGGAGCCAAGACCCTGCTCACACTGCACATTAAATGACAACTGATTCAGGCATATTATAAAATAATCTTGGGTGAGTGATTTGTGGGATATAGATACTTACTATAAAGTAAGTGTAGCAACCATAGCAAAACTTGGGAAGCAAAACACTCACTCACTCACTTAATCTTGTATACGGGGTCACAGGGGCACTGGAGCCTATCCCAGGAGACATAGAGCACGAGGTGGGATAAACTCTGGATGGGATGCCGATCCATTGCAGGGCACACACACATACACAATTTTGGGACGCCAATTAACCTAAGCTGCATGTCTTTGGACTGTGGGATGAAACCAGAGTGCCTGAAGGAAACCCACCAAGCATGGGAGAACTCCATGCACAGAAACCCGAAATGGGAATCAAACCCCCGACCCTGAGGGTACAAGGCGACAGTGCTAACCACAACGCCCATGTTAAAATAATATGAGTTCCATTCTTAAACCTTTTCTTTAGATATTAATCCCCTCCCCCCTTTCCACTCCCCATATCTTGCTTTATAACCGTCCAGTCTTCAGAATAGCTATGATTAAAATCTGTGCTCCTGAGATTTACTATGACTTTTTAAATCAATAAATTAAATAATGACTAGAACACTCAGTACAGATTTATTTTATGAACAAAACCCAATAAGAGATTATTTATTTCTGACCTTATGATTATTGAAGATATTGACCTTTCCTTTCATGTTGGTTTGTTCTTTTTCAGTTCCAGTGGTTTGGATCAGTTCAATGGGCCAGACAAATAGGCTAATAACTGTAGGAACTCAATAATGATTATAATAACTTCAAAAGTAGTGGGTTGTGGTTTCTACCACTGTAGCTAAACAAACCCAGTGCTGAGCATTATAAAACCCCTGGGGGTAGACTATACTCTGAGAACCACTGTCTCGGAACATTTTGTCTAGATAAGTCCTCTGCTTTCTAGGGTTCATCTGTAGAAGAACCAGATGTGATTAATCAGAAGTTACTTGCTGTTTCCCAGCACAGTCAGACAGGTCAGAGAGAAATGATCCAACATATAAAACAAACCAAAGGTTGAAGACGTTATTCAGCGAGAGGTCAGTAAGGCGTTAAATTGATGTTGGTTAATTAAGAGAGACTGGTGGGAGGTGAAATTGCTCCTGGAGAGAGAGCAAGGTTTGATAGGATTGCTCAGTATAGTGGAAGGTGAACTAATTACTGGGCTCATTTTAAGCAAGGCAGGTTTGTAGCATACTATAGAAAAACAGTGATCATATAACAATGTTCAATATTCTATGTAGTTTTTAAAAATTATTATTAATATGTTCCGCATATCATTTAGTCATCTTAATTTAACACTATTCTGATCTCTAAGTTGCAGAGTCTTTCACAGATACTAGGTACAAGGTCCAGAGAGTTCAGCCTGAGTATGATCCAGTCCCCTGAAGGAAACTAGAACACCTACAGTAACAGGTACCTACATGGAGAACATTCAAAACAGTTCACAGATGGAAATCTGAGCCCAGATTTCAGGTTCTTTAAACCTCAAACCCACAAGCTGCGTGAGCCAGCAAACACTTCCTGATGTACCATACTGTCGCCCAATCTGGCTTCATCCAGTGTCTGACCAGATCCACTGTCTGAACTACAAAGTAAGAAGAATTGTGTTTTCATTTCTTATCTCCATGGAAGAAAAAAAAGATCCCTTTTTTTCTTCCATGAAGGAATTTTCAAAATGATGAGCCCAGAATAAAATCTGCATGTATTTATAGTAATTCCATGAAAGTGGAGAAAAATGGTGATTTTTTTTAAAAAACATTTACTCCCGTCTGCTGTTACCTACAGTGTGATGTGCCAAACGCTACAACAAATCACATATGATTTGCTCAACAAAAGGCGGGGGGAGGAGGAAAAAACATAGCATGCTTACATGATGTAAAGTGAAATATGACTTTGGCCTATTTGAAGTCATTGCTGAGGATGATGTGTGGCTTGGACACTTACAAGAAAAAAGTCTTACTTTGCTTTATGTCTCAATAAATCTTAGACACTAAATAAATTGTTTAAGAATATTAGAGGTATCTATAGAATTGAACTCTAAAATGGGTCGGGGCTAGTTTTAACTAAATATGTCGGTGGATTTTTTTTTGTCCATGTCCATGATCAATTCTAACAAATTTAATTGAGTCTAATTACCAAAATGTGTGTGAGTGTTTGCTTGCATATGTGTCCTGTATTCTGTTTCAGAACGGTCAGGTTATTGTCCTGTATTAATTAAAGAAATACACAGCATAAAGAATGGACTGTAACTCACTGAGTCCAGATTTACCCTGTAGCAGATTAATGGACGGATCAGGGTAAGAAAAGAGGCAAATGAAGTGATGCAGCCATCATGCTTAGTGCATACCGTACAAGCCTGTGGGGGCAGTGTTGTGATCTGGGCTTGCCTCTGTTGGTCAGGTCTAGGCTCAGCAATGCTGCTTGCCAAACATTAGGGCAGCTGACTACTTTTTTCCATCCATAGTTTTTCCATCAATGGATTTTTTCTTCCTTGTTGTCACAGGCATGTTCCAAAATGACAATACCATGATTCATCAACTCCACATTGTGAAAGGGGGATTCAGGGAGCATGAGACATCCTTTTCACACATGGATTGAACTCTCCCATTATCAATACCAGATCTTATTCTTATAACAATTTGTGTAACTCTAAATGGAAAGAGGTGACACGATGGTTTAATGGTTATCACTCTCACCTCGCACCAACAGGATCAGGGTTTGATTCTCACCTCAGGGTCTGTGTGCATGGAGTTTGCATGTTCCATGATTGTTGGGTTTCCTCTGGGTACTTTGGTTTCCTCCCACAGTCCAAAGACATGCAGATTAGACTAATGGAAATAAATACAATGGTAATTACCATTTGCCTTCACAGTCCCTAGCTGGACTACAGAGGTTCCTAGATGGATGGATGGATAGATGGAAATAAATGTTGTGACATTGCATGAATTTATTCCCACAGTGAATGTGCACTGTAATCAAAGCAAAAGGCAGTTGGACTGGCGGTGTATGTTAATTAATGTAGTGCAAATAATTATTTATGCAAGTTACACTGAAGAGATTTACTAATTACTAGCTATTTGTTGTATTAAAAATATACATATTTTTTAATTGTAAGAAATTTAACTCAAATTATATAATGACTCTAAAATTTATGGCTATCGATTATTTCTTTTCTAAAATATTTTTTTTCCATACATAATAAAGTAAAATGTTTTGGAGGGGGGGAAACGAACAGTTTTTCGCACCCTACTACACTCAAAAGATTTCATCCCCAAGTGTTCTGTAGATATTTAACGGCTCTTGGCTTCCACCGAAGCCTCCAAGTAGAATCCCATTAAAGAGATTAGAACTTGACCATTTTTTTAAAGAGTATCAGATAACCCACACTTTTTTAAAACTACTTCACATGATGCACGATGTTTCATGAATGATTTACAGCCAACATAAAAAAAAGGTGCTTCTGCACAAGAAGGGGGTTTGAATTGAAGTGTGGCCTCTGACATCAAGTCACATGATCTTCACTTGTAAATTTTACACAAGAGGTTTATAGACATGTCTCTTGGTGTGTTTCACACATTTCTCACACACAGTGGACTTTTTGTGCATACGTTTTGATTTTCACATGTGATCTTTACCAGTCATTTTTTTTTTGCTCACAATAATTCTTTTTTACATGATTACTGTACATTTTGGAAAGATGATTTTGGCTATATGTTTGAGGTCGATTTCATCCTGAAACGCACTTTGTTATTTCTGTTGTTTTTTCATGTTCACCTATTATTAACATAGTTACATGTGAAACGAACTTACAGTATGATCACATGGGAAATGTGCACAGTTTCTCCATAAGCCTGGCTACCATGTTGGTACATTAAAGTTTATAAATGGGGAAAAAGAGATAAATGTTTTAAGCTTTAACAGTTCTTGTGTTTGTTCTTCTAGACTTTAAAGAAGGCTCCAGATTCCAGAAATCATTACTTATCCTCATAAAACATAAAAGTGATGTAAACAAGCACTTTTTCGAAAGAAGTTCATTATTTAGTTTATAATGTAAAAGTGTTTCATGTGGTTTAGCTGTGAGAGTTTTGTTTTCCAATGTTACTAACAGACCACATGATCCTAAATATCCTTCCGACATGTTTAGGTTTGTTAAAAAGAAAACAATTTAAAAACTGAACTTTCTGCTGTTGTACCATAAAACCTAACTCATCCCTCAGACATGACAGTTAAAGGTTCACCCGGGTCACTGAGTGCTTTATGGATGTGCCCCTTACAGCCTTTCAGAGATCTACCTATATGTCTGAAGAAAAACAGTCCTTGAGTGTTCAAGTACGTTTGCAAGCTCAGAAAAAAAAAAACCCAACAAAAAAACCATCTAATCCTGCTTGGAATTGGAAGACGTCCTTGCGCTCCATTGCGTCTATAATAAACCCGTTATTCTGTGGTTCTTCGGTGGGTTTGCAACCTCAAGTCTCTTTTTTGAAAAGTTTGCATCCTTTAGATGTGGAGTGTATGTCTTTCAGCTGTTTCGACACGCAGACTTTATTTTCCTTTTGCGAGGCAGCGGTTCCCCTGAGTTATGAGGGCCTCTCGTAACCGGCCGTGTTTTTCTTGTCAGTGGCTACTGTTTTTGTTCGAGGGTCTACTTTTTTTGCTGATCGAGCATTTGCACACACATGCCGCTTAAACTCAGCTTCTGTCTTACACATTTGCAGCTTTCGCAAATCCGCCTTGAAAGATATACAGTAAGGAAACAATCAGCCACGGAAGGGGTCAAGTTTGTCTTTCATAAAGAGAACGTCTCAAACGCTGGGTTTACAGTATCACAGGACCTTTTTACGCTCACACCGCGACAAGCAGACTGCCACACAGATGTCGGCGCTTTGTCGCAAATCACAGCTGGTCGACTAGTGCGGCATTTGTGATGTTTTACGGGTTAAATCACAGAAAGGCATATGCTGTCTCTATGGATGTACTTCACCAGGAAAAGGAAGAAAGAAAAAAAGAAGCTTACGGTTTAAGCCCAACATATGTCTCGGCTTCAGAGGCACTTGACAAGATAATGAAAAACATGACAAAGTAGGTCAGCTAAAGAATAACAAGCACACTTTTTTTTTATTTTGTAGAATGTATAGGTCCTGCCATGGTTCTGAAGATATGTCAGAAAATAATAAGAGAGCTACACAAAGGTCTTTGTCTCAGGAGACAGGTGAGGGCAAAATGGAGAAACACGACCCACAGGATGAATGGAAAGCATGGCATGTTTAGTATCTGGGTTTTAACCGGGTAATTACAGCAGTCTTTTAAGATTATTACAGTACATCTCACAGTGTACAACCTGATCCCAAGAAAATCTTAGCTGAACTCTGTAACTGACTCTGAGACTACAGTACATGTCCTCCATGTCAGATTATATGATGAAAATCATCTAACAATAGAAAATGATTAAGTCCTGCTCACGTCATCAATCAGAGTGATCTGGGCTTATGCCAAGAATAGGCTCGCACGAACAGAAACTTTCTCAAAAGCGATCTTGAGGTAATAAAGAGTTTTAGTATGATTTGTTCATGTTTTGGAATTACTGTGTATGTTGCTGTCCAGGTGGATTTTGTGTAATCCGTGCTGTCCTTCTAATATATAGTAGCCATGCTCACATTTGTAACTTATTAAAATGTATTAGTATTGGAAAACGAGCATTCCTCATGATCCAGGATGAGCCACCCTAAATCATTTGTGGGGAAGGTTGTTATATCTGGTAAGATGGCAGGATGGACATTTCTCTAAGGTGTCCAGGGATGAGCTGACAGAGAGGTTATCTGAACTGTGCTCTGACCAAAGGCAGACAATTTAGCTTGACTCACAGCCCCAACCATGCTTCTGCCCTCAGCCATGGTCCCTACTGAGCACCCCATAGAGGTCAACCTGGCAATCTTCACCGCCCAGGACCCTGCAGAAATCGACAAGACTATCCATTGTAGAGGTTTGGTACGAATATGCATCAGTGACGGGCATGCGCCTAAATCTTTTTTCACCCCTTGCTCACTCCTTAAGGGCACAAGTCTCATGTTCATCAAATTACTTTCATTTATTCATCTTTGATACCACTTATCCTGATACAGGGTACGAGGCGGGGTACACATTGCACCAGGTGCCAATCTATCGCAGGGCACACACACTGCAGGTAATTTGGGAACGCCACTTAGCCTACTCTGCATGACTTTGACCTGTGCAAGAGAACATGCAAACTCCCAGACCCAAAGCGGGAATCGAACCCTTGACCCTGGATAGTGCTAACCACTACGCCACAGTGCCGTCGCATATTATTTACACTGGGTATCTATTTTTTTTTCCTCTCCAAAGGTTTTAATTTAGCCATAAAAGTTCACTTAGACAGTTTAAAACTCTAAATGCTAAATTCTGCAAATAAAATTCAGATTGCACCATATAATCCCATGAACAATTCACTTTTTTTTTTTTTTTCTATAAAGATAAACATTTAGCAGTAGCTGTAATACATTCTTCCACCACACTTCTGTGACATAATTACACCTCTTTAAGGATCAGAAGAGAGATTTATAGCCGGCATCCAGCTTTAGCATGGAGGATCATTCATTGCAGTCATAATGATGGTTATTGGCAGGACCCACTTCTGCTCAGGAGTGGGTGTGGAGGTATTTGGACAGTTACACTATATTATAACAGATGGCTCCAGCGAAGGAAAAATGCTACAGGTCCCTTGATGATCCTGCAGAGAGAAAGGCAGGGGACTGGACGTTTCTGACATGTGGTGAACTCAACATGCCCTTCTGCAGCACGCTATAATAAACTGGGGAATTCTGAAGGCCCTAAACTGAGAGCACTGCACACGCTGTTTCTCTTAGTGTTTGGCCATGCTACGATTCATGAAACGCTACTATTTACTTTTTTGTGACATTTCTGACTGAAACGTAGAAAGCGTGACATTAAAGCAAATCACTGCCTGCTTCAAAGACATAAATGGAGAAATATTGACTGTTCAGTCACTGATCTGTGCTGTGCTGATGTGTTCATAAGCCCTTGGATGCGCTGAGCTAGAAGAGTGGTGAGGAATGCTGAATACTTTTAAGTGTCATTAAGGCTTAATGGTATGGCTTGTTGCTTTGTGCAAACACGCATTTTGGAACATAGGATTGTGTTATGACAGCTGGTTGCGATATTTAATAGGAGAGCTAAAATATTTTCACCGTAGTAACTGCTGTTACTATTATAAAACCATTAGGCGGCCTTACAGCATAGGTTATACGTAATAGGCATGAAGCGATTACATTACACACAGTCGTAAGAAGGCAGATCAGTAGCATAATTTGAGCTTTACATTTCTACATCTGTAATCATGAATAGCAAGCAGAAAACAGAAAAGCTGTGTGTGCCATTAGCTAGCACTTTCATTTACACTGCACAAAGCTTATAGGTCTGTCCTTCTTCTTTTTCTTCTTCATACAATCAGTGCTTTGTTCATTTATCTTCAAAGACACTTCAAAGACATTTAGAAAAGAAATTTAATTATACACCTCATTTTTGTTTATTATTTTCTCTTATCTCTTGTGCTTTCTCAATCAATACTAATGATACTGTATGTTATGGATGGGGCAGTAAAGTGGACAAGAATTACCCACACTTTAATGGTAATGAATGAATTACCCACATTGGACACTAATTCTAGGGGGATTTTCACTCTGTGTTATCACTTGACATAACTGTCACTAATAGTCTTCATGAATCTACAGTAAGGGCTTGAAAGGAATGAGCTGCAAATATATATTAACATTGATTATCAATTATATACAAGTATACTGGTGACATGATCATGGGCACAGAGGGCTCATTTATGCCTCTGGGGAACAAAGGCCTGCCCGTCTGGTCCGATCCCACTGAAAAGCCAATGCAGCACAATTCGTCAGTCAGTGCTGGTCATGATAGAAAGGCACCAGAACATCCAGTGCACCACAGCCCACTGCGCATGGGGCCCAGTATGCAAAGAGCTCATGGATGCCAACCCAGCCTCCAAACACCTCTAATCTCAATATGATCGAGCATGCATGTGATGCGCCGAACAAACAAGTCTCATCCATGTAGTCCCAATCCCGCAACCCACAGCACCCAAAGGATCCGCTGCCAACAACCTGGAACCAGACACCACATCACACCCCCCAGAATATGTTGTGTTATGGCAGATCATTGGCTCATTGTATTTTTTAATAACTGCTGGTGGTGCTGTAGTTCTTGTTTCCACATATGAACTAAATTCAGACAACAGATTTGTTAACAACAACTAAAATCATGAGTACGGCAAAATCTTTACTCTTTAGTTTCTTCAAAATGTCATTGTAAACTTTGTAAAGAATAAAAGTTTATTCACTGGAAGGCACTCTGATACACTTAGATGAGTTTAAATTATTAGTGCTATGAAAAGGATTGATCAAAGGAAACTCATATTCATCCTCCCACAGTCCAAAAGACATACAGATTAGGTTAATAGGTGTTTCCAAATTGGCCACAGTGTGTGTGTGTGTGCACCCTGTGATGGATTGGCACCCAGTCCAGGGTGTACTCCACCTCCTGGGATAGGCTCCAGGCCACCGTGACCCTGTAAACAGCAATATAGAAGATGAATGAATGAATGAGTACAAGTGAATGAATTGCATACAAAACTTTAAAAATATATATTTTTTAACGTAAAAGCAGTGATGGAATATGAAAAATAAGATACATAAGTGTTCACTCAATAAATTGGTAGTAAGTCATTTTGTAAAAATATTTAATAAAATATTCTAGTTTACAGTTTTATGTTATTTATCAAATATCCAAAAAACATACCAAATTTAGGTCCATTTCATTAACAAAACCTGGCCTGCTGACCTCATAACTGGCACCCTACACTGACCCATGCCATATGCTTTATTTATTTTTTTTAAGTTGGAATGACACTCGGCAGAAAGACAAACAAAGAGTGATGTGATGGATTTCCCCCTCTGACTCACTGTTTCAACCCCCACATTTCTTCCAGTAGCCGGAGATCTCTAAAGGGAACGAATGTATCTGCTCCACTGAGAGTGAGGAAAGGCATGACCTCACTCTGGTCTGTAGACCTCGCTGCTAATGGTGTAGTTCCCGGACTCATATACAAATGGAAAACACATTGCAACTGAATGATTAACTACACACTCCTGGAGAATTACTTTGCCTATTTTGGACAATCACAAAATGAGGTGTTTATGTCATGCAGTTGCTTCTGAATGCCTGGATGATAGAGCTGATATGGCTATATAAATACACATAAACCTTCTTACGTCCTTCATGTCATTCCTCAAATGCTCTCAAGGATATGATTTGGGAATTTCATAATGGGTCTTAAGAAATCACTTATGCTGAAGATCTTATTTCTAAGCCCATAAGGGGTCCAAGCACAAAGCAGAGCAGTTCCTAAGGGCTTTGCTCACTAGCAGATCTCTGGCACTTCTAAGATTTGGATTTAACCTTTTAGTCACAGTTATAGAAAATTAGTCTTTACTTCAGATGCTTTGTCCAGATTTCAAAACAGGAATTTTGGAAACTGATTAGCCATCTGTGCTTTCTAAAACAAGGGAGCAAATGTTTAAACATCATGACAAGAGATTTTGAGAGCAAGATATAATCAATGGAAAGGATAAAGTTCAAATGATCATGTCTTTTAAAAGTTAAGATACGCAGCGTTGTTGATTGCTCAATTCTGGTTGGTCAGGGGTGTTGGTAATGTCCTAATCGGTTATATTTTTTAAGAAGTATTTACATTTGGCAGACGCCCTCATCCAGAGCGACCTGCATTTTATCTCAGGGTTAAGGGCCTTGCTCAAGGGCCCAATAGTGGCGAACCAAGCAGTGGTGGGGTTTGAACATGGGACCTTCTGTGCAGTAGTCCAACACCTTAACCACTGAGTATTTATTTATTTTTATTTAAAAAATACTACTGAGTGATTATTTTTTAATAACTTAAACACCTTGCTACAGAGGTAATAAGAAGCATGTTATACAGCAACTTGTATAATGGATACTACATATACAGTATACCTATTTGTTCATGTAATTTTTGGAAGAAGTCTTGATGGCACATTGACTTATTCCGTAGCACCTGCAGGGTTGGCTAGGGATGGGTGTTGGGGTTTGAATCTCACCTCCTAT
>JAQMYG010000014.1:18069650-18088829 GCA_030014215.1 Clariallabes teugelsi | reverse complement strand
TCATTACTTTTATTAATAATATTAGCATACTACTGGAAGATCAAAGTTCAGTCCATGATCATGTTTCACATTTATCACCAATTACAAAACACGCAGCAGGAGTTGATGTATTTGTAACTGCTGTGCTACCTCCTGCTTAGAAATATCTACATGAAGTCAAATGTTAGTAAAACATCCTCCCAACTTCTGCTGTCAGTGGGAATGAACGTGTTTGCAGCAGCCCGTCCTTGGCAGTGTTTCATGAACCTCCTGATAATATCTTCCACCTGGAAAGTGTGAGACATGTCGGTCCATCTGGTTTGTCGGTTTCTTTGTACTTTGAGCTTTACTGCAATCTGGAGGCTGGCATTACTAGGCACATAAACCTTCTTCCAGTTCAATTATCTATAAAAAATAAAAAAAAAAGCTTTTTATGGCAGCACAACACTTCATGTTGACTGAAATCAAAACTCTCTCCCCTGTCTTTTTTAAATTAGGTGCCAAGATCAGAAATGTCAGATGCTGCAAACGTTTATCTTCCGCCGGGAATTCTTATCTTAACACGCAATAATGCAAAGTGTCCTCCTGTAGCATCGAGAGGCTTCTGAATGTGATATTTTATCGCTGTGTCTGTATGAATAAAAATGTTTTCCAACAAAACACTTCTTGTGCTGGTGCAGATAAGAGCTTGATAAATGTTAGACCTGATCCTCTTTATATATCTGCATTGACATTTCTGTGTTCATGAAGGTCAATATACTGAGTAGAATGCAAGCTTAGGCATGACACATTCAAATTCTTGAAAGCAGAGTGAATGTCTGTATTTCTGACTCATGTTCCTTTGCTGTCGATGATTCCTAATGATTTGCAGGCCCATTCTTGTTTTAGTGCATACTCATATACGTACTGTAGATTTGTGTCTAAGAACTGCTGTAATCACAAAGACCACAAATGAGTTCTGTAGTCATCCCTGGACTTATGCACAATCTGCTCATACTTAAAATATTCTCTACACACGTACACATATTGTTCATCCTTTCAAGGTATGTAATTGTAAAAAGTATATATTTTATCCATGTTTGGGGCTCACCACAGGAGATTTCTGGGTCCAGATCTTTGGTGTTGCACAGGTTTTTATAATGGACTGGTACTAGGGGTATACTCATTCATGCAACCCTCCGATGGCTAAGGCTGGTTCCCTGACCAGGAATCAAACCCAGGCTCCAGATCTAGCTACTTGTCCACCAGGGAACTGTAGAAGAGTAATGATTTATAATGTGGTGTCACCCAGAAGAAAATGAATTTCCTTTCGAGTCTTAAGGTTTCTTCTTTATTTCATCTCAAAGAGTTTTTTCTTCCTCTGGTTTGCTCATTAGAGAACTAAATCTACATCCAGATTTCTGTCTGGCCCAAAAAAAAAAAAAGTTGGATCAAATTGTTGGGCTGGATCAAGCAAATTAGAAATGACTGGAACTGGGTTAACAACCCTCCATCACATTATTAAAAATCGAAAGGATAGTGCTGAGCCGTCAACGTTGTGGAGCAAATGTGGTTGGACAAGAATCATGAATTTAAGATCCTTTAAACACTTGATGAAGTTGCATGGTAAGAAAAATCAACAGTTAAAACCAAAGCTATGTTTAATTGTGAAAGTAAAAGCATTCCCATTCGTACTCAATGTGATGAGAACTCACAAGATTGGCAAAAAAAACCCAAAAAACCCCCAAAAGGCTTCAGTTTGCTAGGAACCATAAACATTGGACTTTGGAGCAAAGGAATAAGGTCATGTGGTCTGATGAGTCCAGATTGAGCCTATTCCAGAGCCATAGGTGCGTGAGGAGAAGACGTGCATGAAGTGATGCACCCTGTACCCATATACCCTGTGATGCTCACTGTACCAGGCTTTGGAGGCAGTGTTATGATCTGGTGTTGCTTCAGTTGGTCAGTTCTAGGCTCAGCAACGTTATGGGGCAATAAAATGAAGTCAGCTGATGACCTGAATGACCAGAGTATCACATCTATGTAGTTTTTCTTCTCTGATGGTACGGCCATATTCCAGAACTTGAATTGTGAAAGAGTGGTTCTGGGAGCATGAGTAAAACTTGAAAATGTTAGGTGAAAGAGAAGCTCAAACTCTGAAACTCTGTAGGAGTTAAATACAGATACTTAAAAAAAAAAAAAAATACAGAGTAACACAATGTTCCTACCTCTGTTATTAAATTTCCCTTGATTTAACAGCTGATTTAAATTTGTGAACTTTAACTATTCAAATGTGCGGAGAAAAGTGGAGGGTGGGTTTTTAATATTATTCCTAAAACAAACATAGGATCTGCTAATTATTAAGTAGCAGTCGGTCCACATTTTTTTCCTGGCTAGCTAGCTAAAGTCCACTGCATTCCCTCCAAAATCCTCAAAAATGAATTCAGTGCACAAAGCCTGTATCAATGTGATTTGATAGCTTTAGTTATTTACATAGACCCAAGCCGTAAGAGACCTGAAGGGCATTTGTGGTCATTAAAAGCCTTCTATAATGTCTCATGGTCTTTCCAAGTCACGCAGTGATAAGATCTTTGCAAAGTATGAGGTGTGAAGTCTGGAAGCGAGTACAGAACGGTGGTCCTCCGAGAGCTTCAATTTCCTCATGTGTGCGTGCTGCTAGTTAGGAGTACAGTGCCTCTATTGAGGCCTAACATCTCCACTTACCCAAACTCAAGCGCTCCTGACAGCAGGCTGTAGTTAAAGAAGGACGCCAATTAGAGAGAAAGATGGATCAAGATGTTCCACAGTCCAAATAACTTCATGGCAAGTCAAATGATGGAACTTCAGGAAAATGGTATAAAAATTTTGAGAGCTGTGCATTGGGAAAAAAGTGGGCAGAGTGGGTAATAAATGGAAATAACCTGTATTCAGTTTTGTATTTAAGCACTGTTTATGGTGTTTAGTTCGATCTTGAGCTCACGCTACTGCCTGTACAGAATTTCAACATCTGTCTGTATGGGCTTAAGTCCAGGTTCTCTGGTTTCCCCATACCTCCTAAACATGCTGGAAGGTGGACTGGAAATTCTAAAATGTCCCTAGGTGTAAATGTGTCTGCATGATACCTTATGATAATCCTGAACAGCTACTCACGATGAATGAATGAATGAATTTGTTGAGGGGTCGCCACAGCGGACCATCCGATCCGGGCATCAGCTTGGCACAGGTTTTACACCAGATGCCCTTCCTGACGCAACCCTGCCATTTTATCCAGGTTTACAACCGGCACTTTTCACACAAATCATTATTGTATAAATGAATTGAATTCAGGTAGCACTATAATAAATATTTTGTTGCTGTTGTGAAAATTTATGCCGCGCAAGGTTTATGGTTAAAAAAAAAACACCCTGGCTAAAGTCATGATGCACATGGGAAAGCTTTTAGGACATCCACGTAAGCACCTGCCGCTTTTCCCAGAAAGTTTCTTGTAAAAGAATGATCTGTCTCAGAGAGGAAAATATGGTATCCTCTCCTCCAGGTAAAAAAGAGTGGAAAAAATGCCCAGGAAAAAAAGGTTTGTAATATATTCTGTCTATCCTGTGCATAGAGGAAATCCTGGATAAAGGGTCTGCTCTCAGTTCGGTAGCAAAAATCCTCATTGTTTGTTCTTTCTCTGCTTGCCTGATGATGAGAAAACCAGCTGGCCTGGAGTACTGGTGAAGGAAGTTTTACAGATGCTATATAAGCTTTATGCATCATCTATGAATTATTATTTATCGTGGTATTTCCAAATCCTAATATGTCAATCATCGGTCATATTTTAGATTAATTGAAGTACTGAGAGTGATTTCCTGATGTTATAAACTTTTATAGAAAACGCTAAACAGAAGAAATTCACCTAGAATAAAATGTTCCGTGACTGGATATCCGGATCCTCACATAAGGTCATTTCCTGACATGATAAATGGAGCCTATTGAATAATAATGGATTCTGTCTACATGCTTCCTGAGAAATCCCAAACACATGCCTTCAGGCCATCGAGTCCTTTTCACCATGGCTGCCTTCCATATGGAACAGGTTACCTGACACATAACAGAGGTGATATAGCGAGCCTTACCTTTCGCTTCCTCTCACTCCAGCCCCCCCCCACCCCCCCCCCACGCCCCCCCCTTCTCTCTTTCTCTCTATCTATCTCTGACTACTGTGGGTACAGTGGATTATTTGTTAGAAGATGAAAGACAGACTATCGCCAAATCAACATGGTTAGACCATCCAGCCTGCGAAATTGGACTTCCTGTTAAGACTGCTGCTTTGTTATATTTCACCAGCCTTGCAATGCTGACAATCCTTCTGTGAAAAATTATCCTGAGTGGAATCATAAACAAAAGTTTTATAACCACTTTAAAAAACCTGCCAGGAAAGGAAAAGGAGTTCCAGGAGAGGATTCAACTGGTTACTGGATTTCTATTATTAGACAGCCATAGCATGTTAAAGAGGGAATGAAAGAAAACGAATCAACAGCAGGTTGGTTGATGTGAAGCCTAATTATACATTATATTGATTTAAAGAACAAAATTGTATAACATCTGTTATTTTAATAACTAGGTTATTTTCTGTCATCACGCATGTGGTATAAACAGCCTCTTCTTTTCTCTGACTGTTAAACTTTACGAGACAAAAAATGCAACTTTTAAAAACAAATAAAAGCCCTCCACCCTGGAATAATTAAAGGAACGACTTTACTTTTGACTGTTACTGACATAAATGTTAAAAAATCTAATTACAGGATTTTTCAATTATGAATGACTATTTTGTAACACTTAAAAAAAATTTTGTTAGTCGAGTGTCCAAAATGCACAATTTCACAAAATTCTGATTACAGTGCTACCTCGGCATACGACCGCCCCGCCTCATTGAAATTTTTGCAAGAAATTTGCCTCTGCATACAAAGCATTTTTGCCATACGAGTGAACAAACAGAGCAGGACCGAATGCCTGCTCTATAATAAATAGAAGTTAACATATTTTTATTATTATTATTTTTTTTGTATCTTGTGCAAGTGTTAGTGAAGACATGGCACCATGGGTCCCAAGAATGTTAGCAAGAGTAAAAAGGAGCAGCTTTCAGTTTAATTTTTAAAGCAATGGAATCATAAATCATGAATCAATATTATGTGAAGCTTAATGTCTATTTCTTTCATATTTTACTTCATTTACATATCTTTTCTAAATGTTTTAATTGCTTGATTATGCAAGAATATGATTATAGAATTAGAAATTGGTAATATCAGTAATACAAATTTACAAAAGTACTCGCCTCTGGAGCGGATTAAATTCATATGCAGAGGTACCACTTTATACAAATTACAGTTTTGAAATACTTTTAAAAAAAAACTCTGTTTCTTCTGTTCATGAGCGTCTTTCTCATCAACATGATCAACATCAACTTAATCAACAACTGCTGTTACAGTGTACAGTGCTGTTTGTGTAGTCTATAGTGACCCCTGTGTGTGAATAAGATCAGGAGATCAGATATTTCCGAAATACCCAAACCACCACTTCTGGCATGAACAAATATAGTCACTAACCCCCCCCCCCCCCCCTTCTTTTTTCCCCCTTCTACTGTTTCCCCCCATTCATTTTCCATTCTGATGTGCTGGCATAAAAATTACATTAAAAATTAACATTTTGGCCTTCATCCATATAATTTTATGCACTACATTGCTGCTATATGATTGGATAAGCATGTTTACTTGGTATAAATAAAATCTACACATCAATCAGGAACATCTCTGTCTGTCTGTCTGTATGTCTGTTTGTCTGTCCGGTCAGACTGGTCGCAGCATCACGGCAAAAAAACTGCCTTGACAGAATGTAATGAAATTTTGCCAGCCCTTCAGTATTTCCCTGAAGTTAAACCTGCGCCATAAAAGAAATCAAAATATTGAATCGAACTTAAGTTATTAGCAATTATGTTTTCCTCATTACATCACAGCATCTAGCACTTTTTTTTTTGGACAAATATAGCGCTTTTTCCAATGAGGTGGGCGTGGCTATATGCATCATTCCACAGAGCCAATCATTGCGATAGTTTACAGTGTATAGACAGAGTATGTGGAAGACACAGAAATGATGATAATGCACTTACTGTACAAGCTTCCACAATTCTCACAAAAAAAAAAAAAAAACACAACCTAAAAAAGGCAAGTACACTATGAAAGAAGTACAATTTAGTGCAAACAAGGCGCAAGATACTCAACCTTACAAAAATTTTTTTTTTTTGCATTAATAAGTTAGAGACAATTTTGCCATATGGAAAGACAGGCAGTCTTGTACATGGGCTTCAACCTGACTATTAAATATTTCTACAAACTATTTTCCTGTTAACGATGAGTACTTCCGCTAGTTCCTAATAAAAAAGCCAATAAACGTGTATCATTAGGATTACATATTTAATTTATAATAGTATATAACCATTCGTCCTGTATCTGCACTGCAATTCTACCAGAGCATTTTTTCAAGCACATTAACCAATACCTTCCGACCAATCAGAATCAAGAATTCAACAGCACTGTGTATAACAGGCTATTCATATTGATTTACACTATGTGCAGAGAAATATAAATCAGCGTTAACACCAAGGACCAAATAACATTGGCCCATAATGTGTTTTGCATTAAAGCAAAAGAAGCATCTGGCATAGGTGATACACAAACACATACACACACACACACACACACATACTGTATCACCATTAAAAAGAAAATGAGAAATGTCAGTAGAGGTGTGAAGGAGTTACTGTATAATAAATAAATAACCGTAAGTTGTCATAATACAGAAAAAGAGGTTTTTGCTTGAACCTCAGCATCAGACAAAGAAAACCCATTCAAACAAAGCACAATAATAAACCCCGGCTGTACGTTATCCTTCCTACAGCATAGTTGTAGAATTAGATCTGGCAGAATCTTAATGAAAACCTGAAATTGGACGCGATCGAATTCCCTGTCCTCCTTTCATCACGATAAAGTACGAGTAAGAAGAAGAACAGGCTGCAAATTTGACTTGTGGAGTAGGGCATTGCAATTCAAAGTGTCTTTTTTTGTCTCTGTCTGTTTGTCAGCCTTTAAGCCTTAATGACTCTCGATCAATTTACACCACCCGCCCCTCAGCAGATAAACACATTATAGCTGTTCATTCCTGTTCATGATGTAGGCTTTACTCATTGCACCTGTCACTCTTAATATGTTTATTTCTCCACACTCCAGCAGCGATACATGGCATGAACTACTTCTTTAATCATCAGCTTGTCTCAGGTTACATGATAAAACTGAAACGTTACTTCAATAGCTATATAAATACACGACTGATAAAATAAACATATAATATGAGTTTTAAATTGATGCATACTTCATCAGCTAAATACAATTCTTTTTTTTCTTCCTTTTTTAAGGGGGGGCGGGTGTGTGTTAATATGAGCTGGTCGTGTTCAGATAAGGAGCTCGCTCTGGGGTTTACTGATAGCAAGTTATTAGACTTCATCCATGCTCTTCAGAGCTTCTAGGCTTTGAGTAAATGAATAAAGGACTGATAATAGCAGACTGATAGCACAGACTGGGAAGCATATATAGAATGAATTATGATCATCATGTAATCACTGTTAATTAAAGTGTAGGATCAGAAAGTATGAATCAGCACCCTAAGCAACCCTAAGGCCAAGATAACCTTTTGAAAAGAAGCTGTTATTTATACTTATTGATATAAGATTATATCAATGATATATGATGTTGATATTAAAATGCAAATACGCTACAGTCCTGCAGGGCTCAAGCAAAATATACACGATTTGGTTCCCCTGGTACCACTGGGGTGGGTTCGGCCCCTCGGGTCGTGGCTACACAGGGCGTCTGGGGGTGTGCTGTGGTGTCTGGCAGCAGGATGTTGCCAGCAGATACTTCGTGTTATAGGTCCTCCATGGATCAGATCTTGGTTGTCCAGCGTATTCCATGGGTGCTTGATTGGATTGGAAGCTGAGTCAGCAGCCTTGGGTTCTTTGTCTGCTTTGCCCAATGCATGGCGGTTTAGGGTGCATTGGGTGTTCTGGTGCCTTTTGATCATGGCCAGAATAGACTTTTTTCAGCAATTTGTGGTGTTGATGATATGGCTGATTGGTGTATGTGTCTACATAAAAGGAAAACATAAAACAACTATCATTTGACTGTGATGAAGTAGCGCCCCATCTAGATTGTGGTTCTGTCTCATGTCCCATGCCTTACATTTCTGAATTTACCCTAACCCTGACCAGGATAATGCATTTACTGAAGATAAATGAATGAATTCATAAATGACAAACTTATTTGGTTAATGCTTACAAGTGAGACAGTACAATTAAAGATATGAAAGATAAGGATTTAAGAATAGTACTTCAACAATGCTGAGATGTGAACTCATAACCTTTCAATCCTCCACCCATCACCCACCCACCATTTCCCCAGTTACAAGCAGAATAACATTGCTAATGATAACAATAGCAAATTCCTCAAAAATGAAATACAATGTACACTTTAGTCCCAGGACATTGCTTCTGTCATGTTTTAGAGAGACGCAAAATGTGATATTTATAGTGGTATAATGAATGTTGCTGGGTTCGATCCTGAACCCAGGTTACCGGGATTTTCATTTTTTTTTTTTCCCAAGTGTGTCTCCCAGATTTCTTTCAGTTTGCTGCATACAAAGTTGGTGGATTGTATTTTGGCTCTTGGTATGGTATGAATCTGTGTGCAAGGTGCCAGGCAATGGGCTGGTCTTCTAACCAGGCTGAATTCCTCTATCATGCCTAGTGCACCAAGAACAGACTCTGACTCCATCACATGACCCTGACCAGGATAAAGCACTCACTGAAGATGAAGGAACAAAGGAATATATGTAAAAAAAAAAATAATAATAATAAATAAATAAAAAAACAATAATAAAATAAATAAATAAATAAATATAAATAAATAAATAAATAATAATAATAATTTGAATACAAATGAGGGTATTTTGAAAATAGCTCAATTATCCTAAAATTTAATTCTATATAATTATAATAGTTTTTCATTTTAAACATTTACAGCGTAGAAAGAAGTCAAATTAATAACAATTCAAAAGAAAATGTAAACTATGTAATTTGTTAAATCATATAATAAAAGACTAAGTATACTTAATTTTAATAATAATAAAATATAGAGTAAAGAGTAGAGAGTTTGGAAAATATGGCTACAATTAAGATATTTTAACTTGTAATAATTTGCAGTAAATATTTATTTATTCATTAGACTGTTTGTTTGTGCTGCAACGTTACTGTAACCATAAATTAAAGCTGTCTGGTAGTTGCAGTTCGTTGTCTGATCATTTTTGTGAGGTTGGTGTGCATGTCCTGTCCAAACTAAATTACTAAGCAACATAACACTGAAATGTCAGTTTACACTTTCTTAGAGACAGGACTGTCAACCTCGTTATGCTCTTTATAACCACTCGGATGTAGACATGAGAACTTGGTCATCCAAAAAAACACTACAGTTAGAACTAGAACACTAGAAGTGATACAAATTCCCATAAAACATTTGAATGGTGCAAAAGTTTTACAGAAGACCAAGAATGAAGATCCTGGACAAGGTGGCTTGGACTGAACGCCGGATCCTTGAAAATCCTTGACTCTGGTGTACTGGGAAAACTTTCTACCTTGATGGTATCCAAGCACAAGAGAAATAAAGAAAGTTTTTACTTTCATAGCTGTGTTTATTCTGCACAATCCAAAGTTTGACTTGAATAACCCTTGCAGATCAAAACGAATAAAATTCACAGAAAGAAAGTAATAATTCATGCACAAGATATGACTTATACATAAAACCTTGCAAGTATCTTTTGTCTTTTCTGCTGACTTTATTTTGAATTATGTTTACAGCTTCATTTCCTTTCTTTCTCTTAAGAAAATGTGGGTTTGAGAGATAGGACTAGGGCCATCCATCAAACTCCAGCGAACATTTCAGGTAACCTGTACCGAGCCCCAAGTTAAATCGTCACTTGCTTTTGTAGGGCAAGCTGGAAATTGCATAACACTTTCATGTGACCACGTCCTCCTACTTTCCTTCCCAACATGAGGAGGGGGGCAAAGGAGGTTATTTATTTTTACAAATAGCCATCTGCTGTGGCAGATTGTCAGATGGCTGCTTGCTAAATAACCTACCTGACCTGAACCTTGAGAACCTAGCCTAGTAAAATTGCTGAGGAAGGTACTATATATATATATATATATATATATATATATATATTTTTTTTTTTTCCCCCCATATATTTCGTATATGTTATATAAATCATTCTGACATTTCTGTTCAGTTTTAAGACTAAACAAGTGTTGATATTTTATTTTGTCACATTGTTGAAGATTCAGTGTGCTCCAGGTTTATCTCAAAGAGACAGAAATAATAATAATGAAAAAAAAACACATCCTGAAAGAAATAATTCAGTTTAATGTCTCTTGGACCACGGCCCCACAGCCTGCCTACTTCCCCTATCGCAACTTCACAGAACAGCTCCAGAGATGTGATTTAGATGGAACTTGTAAATAACATCCTCTGACTCACAGCTACGACACATTTCCAGTCCATATCATTTAACGAATGCTAATGATGACCCACATAACTCCCACAGCACCCACTCGTTTTTTTGGTGAGTCCAGAGGGAGTGGTAGAAGCACAGAGACAGCAGCAGGTAGTAGAGGGTGAATGAGCACTGAACCACGACCTTTGCTTGGAGCCAGGAGCCACAGGTGTGCTGCAGAGGAACAATGCCAAACCCTCTGTAGCAGATTGCAGACAGGGCATCTATTACTCAGGCCTGAGACATGCAGCAGCTTAGATATTCTTTGGAGAATGGCAATGACACTAATGGAGATTAAACTATAATTAATTAATTCATTTATCTAGCCTTTCCAAGACCTCACCCTGGATTGCAGATCATTTGAGGTCACTATGCATACTCATTCAGTCACACCTTGGGGCAACTTGAGTAACTGTTTTGTCTACATTCATGGTTTTGGATAGTGGAAAACTTACTCAGTGGAAAACTGACTCAGAAAGAAAGAAAACCCTTTTCAGTAGTAATTGATCCGAAGTTACCGAAATAACTAATAGAATAAATGTTTTTTTTTAGAACTTTATATTTATTTTATTTATTTATTGGTTTGTTTGTTTACAGTTTATCAGTAAAATAACAGAAATTATAATAAGAAAAAGTATCATGCATTCATAAAGTCGCTCCGCAGTGGCCGCGTGGAGTAGGTTATGGGAAAACATTTGTTTAATGAAAGGAATTATTATTCGCACTCATGTATTTATTTATTTATTTATTAAATCTCGCACAGTATTGCGATGTGGTATTCTTGATTCTTGAAACGTTCCATGAATTAAATCCACGTATTTATCGCCAGCTGCGACTGGTGGCGCCAAACAAGAGTGCGTCGACTTGGTACAACTTGGTAGACCTAATTTCTGTCCGTAAAATAACAGCCACTGTGCATATTGTATTTACGGAACATACAATAATTATTATTTTATGTTTTTATGTTTTATTTTTCCAGCGGTATGGTAGTGTAGTGATTAGCGCTGTCACCACATTCCACTGATTTCTGCCTGGAGGTTTGTGTGCATGGAGTTTGCATGTTCTCCCCGTGCTTGGTGGGTTTCCTCCGGGTACTCCCACTGTCCCCCCCCCCCCCACAGTCCAAAGACATGCAGATTAGGCTAATTGGCGTTCACAAATTGCGGGGGTGTGTGTGTGTCTGTGTGTGTGCACATGCACCCTCTGATAGATTGGTAGCCCGTTCTGGGTGTACACCGTCTCGTGCCCAAAGTCCCCTGGGATAGTCTCCAGGCCCCCCCGTACATGATAAGCGATATAGAAAATATAGTATAGTGAATGAATGAATACATAAATGAATTAATGAATGCTTATTTACTCCACATTATTCCACTTTTTTATAGTATAGAAACTGGGATATGCTTCGATTCTATGCTGGTAAGGAAATGAATAATGAATATAAGTCAACAAAGTGTGTGCTGATCAACAAAATGTGTGCTGACAACCCCCAATCCCATCATGGTGACTACCCCTAGACACCGATATATTCATAATTCATAATTCATATATTTCTTGTATGTTGTATAAATCATTCTCTGTTCAGTTTTAAGGCTAAAAAAGTCTTGTGCTGTTCAATTTTAATTAAACAGCACAACCATGATTGTTGAGTCAGCTTAATTCTATGCTATGAGGACCGTTGGTAGTGATTTACAAATTCATAGTAATTATTATCAGTGAGGTTTTAAATATACTGATTGTTTTCAGCAGCTGTGGCAAGCTCGGAAGAGTGATAAGACTTGCCACACATATTGTATTGTATAAAATAAACATACATACAGTACAGTATGTCAAATATTTTATAATGCATTTTAAAGGTAGGTGGGTAATAAAAAATTCTCCAAAAACTAATATAAAATGTGAAATTACCATAATAAATAAAATAGTTTAGACAAAAGTATTCAGAATGTGTACTGTGTTTATAATGTTGCTTGTATAAAATTTATACATGTAGTTTCTGTTTCTGTGATTGGCCAAATAAATGAGTTTGCATTATATGGAGGTCTTATATAGACTATATAGTCTATATAAACTATTAGGTCTATATAGAGACCTAGATAGTTTAGTTAAGCCTTTATTCATCACATATACATTACTGCACAGTGAAATTCTTTCTTTGCATATCCCAACATAGCTGTGGGTAGAGCACAGGGTCAGCTATGATACTGCGCCCCTGGAGAAGATGGGGTTAATGGTCTTGCTCAAGGGCCCAATATTGGGAACCTGGTGGAGCTTAACCACTGAAGGTGTTGGACTGTGGACCAGGTGCCCCCTGGTACGAGCCCCAATGCTCCCAGGTCGGGTTGGACCCTTGAGCAAGATACTTTACCTCCAAGTGCGCAAATACAATCGAGTGCCGAGCTGGCAACCTTAATCTCTACTGTGAATAACTGCCACAAAAACGACTGATGTATGTACGTTGCCTGAGGTGTCTGGCGGCACGTAGATGTTTCCATCCATCCATCCATCCATACATACATCCATCCATCCATACATACATACATACATACATCTATCCATCCATAGGTATGTTAATGATAATCGTTACAGCAAAATTAGCAGGGAGACTGCTATTTTGTATTATCAATTCAATGAAATCAACACAACTATGGAACTGACAACACACTGCCAAAATTGTGCCTGTGTTTTAGCAAAGGAGAAAGTGTTAAAGTGAAGAACTTCTGTATAACATTTCTGGAAATCCAGTGAACAGAATGTCTGGACCCCAGAGAAGAAGCAGCCAGGACTGGATTAAAAAACTGTCAATCAAAACAGGATGCGAAGATGAAACATCCAAACAGATGGCTTGCCATGGTATCTTGAGAATGAAAACTCCACACCCTCCCCCAAGCACCAATCCAGACAAGAATAAACCATTGGATAGATGCTGTAAGCCCTTTAGATTTACTTAAAGTCCTTTTCCTTATCCACCTAGTATGATGAATGTGTATAGATCATTTGTTTAAAGGTTGTGCTTCTAATCTGTGTAGATAGTCAGATGGTCTTAGATTGAGGACATAAATCAAGCCATTGCTTCAGGGCATTTAGGATAGCATGACATTTATTATTTATCATTTATAGAATATATGCATATTATTTATACAGCATATGCATACAGTACATGGTTGAGGTTTGGGCTTGATTTTCAGAAACAGCATGTTGACCCTTTCAGCATAAACCTAAAAAGAAGACAAGATCGGGTCTTATCCTGAGCAGGTGTCCTTCCTGACATCTGCCTCAATTCTCATCATCGGCAAGCAGCAAAATCCTCACAATAGACGACGCGCTTTCTTGGAGCCTATCGGCACATAAAAGGTACATGTTCATTGTATTTAAAGGGAAATTGCTTTTTTTTTTTATGATAAAGCATGGGCATTCTAATGACTGAGCAGTTTTTACGTTGTATCTCCATTGTGTAATTCCTAAGCTTTTGTGAAATTTGAATGAGATTGTTTAATGAAAAACTACAGAAATTATGAGCATTTGACTGAAGCTGTGCAATACGGTTTCTTATCTGTGTTACACTGTCAAATGAAACCTTTATGATTTTAAAGATAGGAAAATTAATTTAGTCATCAAATACTCTTTTTCTGAATTCATTTTTACTCTCAAACCTAAGCGAAAAAATATATATATATTCATAAAAATATATATATTGATCTTTTTCCTGTCTAAATTTAAGCACTGACCTATACTCATTCATCATGGAGCAGCTGGTTGCACCCTCCCCCGTTTTGACCTGGATAATCAGATTTAAAAAAAAAAAAAAAAAAAAAAAAAAAAACCTCTCTTAATCACCAATGCATCTAAAAGTGCAGTGGGAATTTTTGATTTTGAAGATGCTGGGGTTCTTGTGTAGCAGCTTGACAGCTCCATCTAGACTGCACATGACAGTTGTGTATGTGAATCCACATTACAACTCGAGATGACAGCAAAGTAAAGAGCAGTATATCTGGTGAAAGCCATGAATATCAAGAGGACCAGATAAGAGAGGCAGAGACAACTCAACTGAAGAGCTTCTCATAACAATTCAAGGCATGCGTCTATGTGATATTGAATCTCAGTCTTATGTACAGCCCATAAATAAACATCTACAGCAAACAAAGGCATTGCAGTATAGATTTAAGTCCCCCTGAAAAAAAAAAAAGACGGTGAGGGGCAGGGGATGAGATTTTGAGGTAGATGGAGTGCAATTGAACAAGGTGTGTTGGTATTCAGTGCAAACAGTTGCTCATAGAGCGGGTTTGACTTTTTGAGATCCGCTTCACTGAGAGGGTCACCGAGAACCCAAAGATTCCAAATGTTCTTTCAACGGCAAGTAAGCTGTAACATACAGACATAACCATTTGCGCATACTGATGAGAATAAATGTCGTCTTTTTGGATTTAGTCTTAGTTTTGGACACATTTTTAAGATAATTTTTCTAGCTGTATGTTTTTTTTTTTTTTATAGCAAGAAATCTGGTCAAAATCTTACGTCTCATCTTTGGTTAATGCTAAGATAAGAGTCAGTTAATGCCCTTGTAACACTTACTGTATGTATTATTATTTAAAATGTATTATTATCTAATTATTTATTTCTTTTTGATTATATTTTGAGCTTGAGCTTCTATATAAAATACAAAAAATCTCTCTCTCTCTCTCTCTCTCTCTCTCTCTCTCCTATACAGTACATATATCCTATTATTTTTAGACTATATACACTGTATATAAATAATACTGTGCACATGCAAATACCTGCTGTAGAGTAAGGATGTCTTCAAAAAAAGAAAAATGTTAAGTATTTAATGAAACAAAGTCAATAATTGGCGTGACAACCCTTTGCTTAAAATATAGTCTCAGGCACAATTTGTGCCATTTTATAAGGAAATTAGCTGCTTAGTTTTTACTGAACATCCTGCATAACCAGCCACAGTTCTTCTAAGGACTTTCTCGTATCAGATTCTTTTTTTGTTTAAAACCAAAATGGTCTTTTACATAATATGCTGCTTTTCTTTCCTATTATGCTGTAAGATACATTTTTTGGCTGGAATACTACTGATTGTGCAAAAACAAAAACTAAGTCGTTTGCAGAGTACTATTCACCGATCAGCCACGGTATTGACACATTAACATTAATTATCAGTTATATACCAGTAAACTGGTGACAGTATCATGGGCACCCAAGGCTCACATATGCCCGGAGGGATTAAGGGCTAACCTATCCAGTCCAATGCCACAGAAAAGCCAATCCAGCACAAATTACAAAAAAAACCTAAACAATGATGGCCACAATAGAAGGGCACCAGAACACCTGGTGCACCACAGCCTCCTCGTGCACAGGGCCCAGCCAATGAGCCCAAGGCTACTAACACAACCTCCAGACTTCCCAGATCCCAATCCCATTAAGCACCCATGGGATGCACCAGATAAACAAGTCTGATCATGGAGGCCCCACCCTGCAACCCACACCACCCAAGGATCCGCTACCCACGCCCTGAGGCCAGACACCACAGCACACCACTATAAGCCCTGCAGAGCCATGGCCAAAGGGACCAGAGCTGCAATGGTGGTGCAAGCAGAACCCAAAAACTAGGTTGTTTTAAGGTTAATGGTTTTAACATTATGGCTGATTAGTGTACTGTATGTGCATGTCTCAAATAGATGGCAAAACATTAATACAAACTTTTTTGCCAACTATAATTATACCTTACCTTGGAATATAATCATGAAAATAGTTTATACATCATTTTATATAATTTTCTGTCATTCAGTCATTATGCAGACTGTGTATCCTTTGTGGGGTCACAGGGATCTGGTTCATAATGAACTTTTTGATGAAGTTGTGCTGTGGTTGGAATTCAGCTGGATTCAGTCTGTCTGGGTTTGGGGTTAGACGTCTGAGACAGCAAAGGAAGATTTGAAGAAGGCAGTAGCCCTAAACACTTTCCCATGGAAAGACAGGTCATTTGTGATTACCAGTTATTGGTGCAATGCAGATGTCACTGCTTATGTGTACTAACCAGCTCTATTAGGATGTTTGACTTGTATGAGGTTTGTTCTTCCTTAATGAAGTAACTCTTAAAAATTGCTGTGTGGTTTCCTATAAATTGGATGATAACACGCAAAGTTAAAACTCATCTAGCGAATATTTTGAGGCGGACCTCACCACAAACCGTTTTCACATCTTCAGTTTTCAGTTTAGTGAATTGTTTACGTTGCCATGGAGACTGGGTGGAGATTGAAATGATGAGAGATGTCCAGAACTGGAGTTTTTCAGGAATGGAAGGTTTGACGTGCATTTGCCATCGGATTTCAGTAGCTTTGGAAATGGGAGTCTGCGATTCTGACTGCTCATTAATATGATCTATGGGACTTTCTAACAAATACAGCCTCAGATGACCTTTTATGAGTTTATTTTAAGTTGCCTGCTTCTGGCTTGTGTAAAATCTAAATGACTAACTTGTGTTAGTAATGTGCTGCTGCCCGATCGTGACACACTTACCCTGCTGTGGCTCATCTTGCCCTCCAGACATGCCTGATCTATACTGATGCTCTACTTCTGCTTGAAGCTTCTGTACTTTTGACACACTTTCTACTCTTGTAGGTCACCCAACATGGATACTCTTACAACTTAAACACACAATCTTGGTGCGTTGGATAATCTCATTCTGAGACCTACTGTTGTACAGTAATTATAGACACTGAGTGTCCTGTGCTCAACTCAGCATTCATATAAACATCCATTCAATGTACTACTGTTAACTTTAGTATACAGCAACAAAAAAACTAATGATTTTTAATCCGACTCTCCGGTGTCATCCAGAAGAGGATGAGTTCCATTTTTGAAGCTGTTTTTCCTTTTTTGACGTTTCTTTCCCATGTCATCTCAGCGAGTTTTTCCTCACCGTTGTTGCCTCTGTTTGGATCATTAAAGATCTAAATCTTCCTCCAGATTTCTCTAAATCTGCCAAAAGTTTCAAATGAAGTTCCTTAGCTACATTATTCTAAAAGTGGAATTGCAAATGCATATGCAATGCAAAACAACAACATATTTTTAATAGACTTTTTGCACCCACATTAGTATGTTATGGGTCCTCAGTTTTCTGCAAAGTTAACCAGGATAAAAAATTTTTGATTTGAAGCCTTTGGTTACATCTGAGTAGTTAAAATGCTTCTGTTCACTTCAGACTTCAACCGTCTGCTTCTGTTAGCATCGAATCATTAAATTGACATAAGTGAGTCAGTTCCACTGGTAACCTGGCATGCTCAAGTCATCATGTCTTACAGATAAGGTGGAAGACTTTGGATTAGGAGCAATGGATTTTTTTTTTTCCCACTCAAGTCTTGAAGTAGTCTATTTTGTTTAAATTAACCGTTCTATTCTTGAATATTATAAGTGGTTTGAGTCTTGGCGTGAACCCTGTATTTATGCAAATATAGATATTTTAGTCTCGTTTTTGACACATCTCTGCCTCCATCCTGAGAAGTATTATTAACATTTCAACAGTTTTTCTTCAAGACTGAATGTATTACTGTCTTGAACTGCTGCTGTTCTGTTTTCTGTGGCCTGCCATGGTGTTTATTATTTGAAATGAATGTCTGTAGGGACAAACGATTTGAATCGTTAAAACTTAAATGAATTTAATGACCACAAACACAACTGCAGACTGCTGATTTATCCATTGTGATATGATGGATTTACAGCATTTTGAAAAAAAAAAAAAAAAAAACTTATTTTGCCATTTCTGTGTTTTTTTTTTAATCACCCTTGTGACTCAAATAAACCATGCACAAAATATTCTCTAACAGTTTGCATATAAAATACTTCATGTTTGTTTGAAGAAAGGAAAATTCATTAAAAATTTTTTAAAAACCTGCAAAAACAGAGTTCTCATTTTGCTGTCAAACGGTTTATATGAAGATCATGTTTATGTCATATGTTTTGGATTATAACAAATTCAACCAGATACACAATTATGGAGGAAAAATATCTTCAAACCCAATGTAATATCTAAAGCTGGGAATATATTGTGGAACTTCTGACTTGATTTAACTGTTGTAGACAAACATTGCACAGTTTTGCATTGCATTCATTAAAATAATTCTTTGATTGAGAGATGGGATTAGTGGTCTTGGACCTCACTATAAGATGTTTAGTGCCGGTTCAACTAAGGACAGCCAATGAACAAGCGCTGTTTGATTTCAAAATTTTAGTTTTAAATTAAAGTCTAAGGGAACCACTGCTACTGTATGTCTAAAAAAAAACACCTACTGTAAAGGGGAATGGAATAATTACTAAACTTATGAGACAGCTACAAATATAGTAGTGAAAACACAACAGCAGACTTATTTATCCATATTTATTAAGGCAATAAGAGAATAGGAAATAAGACATGATAATGGTAAAATATTCTTATTGTCTCAAGATCGATTTGAAAAAATGTTTCGTTTGATTCGTGGCCATTTTCTGCAGGCGCCTGGATGGATCCTGGTTGAATCACAGGTCTATCATTAGAGGATCTTCACTGTATAATCTGACATGTAGAATAAACACATGTAATAGCAGCCT
>JAQMYG010000014.1:18028800-18040813 GCA_030014215.1 Clariallabes teugelsi | reverse complement strand
AGATAGATAGATAGATAGATAGATAGATACTTTATTGATCCCACAGGAAGTACCAGATGTTAGAAAATATTATCATAAACACGATGAAATGACCAAAAATATGATGTTTTAACCCGGGTGAAAGATTGTTGTGTACTGTACATGCATGCAGACAGACGCAAATGTAGACAAAAATCACTTCTAATTATGAACATGAACAGTTATGACATGCAGATCCAATCTGACCCAAAACATCTGAATTTTACAATGTGGCCTGTAATGTAAACAGTGTTTTGATAAAAAAAAAAAAACTGACAAAGAAAAATGAAGAAGAAAAAAAAAACATAGCTAGTGAGGAAACAAATGTATAACAGTTATAATTTAAGTGATAACAGGAACTTTGTTTTTTTTAAAAAACCGTTCCTGTTATCAATTACATTAGAACTATGACTTTCAGTTTTTATCATATTTGTCATATTTCTGCAACCACTTTCATTTCGAACAATAGATGCAATTTTGGCCAAAACCATTATTGAAAGTTTGCTCCAAAGGACGGCAAGCAGTTAGTCGTCTGTATTTGTTGGAGTCCAGATGTAGGAAAAAAAACAGATGCCATCGTTTAGCTGTTTTAGCAGCTGTTGCTAGCACTGCTACAGTATGAAATCCACTTGCACAGAGGCAAAAAACATGACTTTTGTCATCTGACTCATTCAGGTCACATGACTCCATATCGGATATGAATCTCATCTAGGACCACAAGCTAAAGTGACTCAGATCCGATCTGAAAAACATCAGACAGCCATGAAAAAATTATCTGTGTTACATATTTGTGTCACATTAGGGTCATTTCAGGCTGGTAATGTGAATGTGAAATAAGAATGTGTCCTGAAAACCTTTCAGTGACAGAAAACTTTACCTGTGACTGTTACAAACTGCTGACACTGGAGACTCCTTCGCAAAACGTAGAAAACTTCACCATATCAGCAAGTATGTTTTTTTTGCAAGTGTTTTTTGTAACACATTTATGTAAGGGTTCCACCATAAAACTTCCTGTGTTAGCCGTCCCTAAAGTTATGAAACCTGTCTGACCAATCAGAATCGAGCATTTAATAGCGCCATGGTATAAATTTGATATCCAGATGAGATGCAATGTTATATTTTAATTTTAAACATCATACGGTGATATGGTTGTATAGTTCCTTATAAATTCAAAAATACTGAAGTGGAATATTAACCCTGATCTAAAGTCTGTTCCATTGTATACCAGCGAACACAGGTTTGGGTGAAGGGAGTCGACTGTAGGTCAGCGAAAAAAGGAAACTCCTACCAAGCTCTCGACAGCAATAGGGGGTAATACCCTTGGCTAAGCTGCTCTGTCCCAGCAAAGAGCCCCGATCTGCTCTTTGTTCTGCGCCTGGCTGTTCCATTCATTCACGGAGCGATGCATCGCAGCGAGCAGACAAAGGGCATGGAGGGCATGACTCTCGCCAAAGACAGGGTGGGGAAAACAGATGCACAAAAGCCGCTTCCTCAATAAGACCATCCAGGAAATTGTCAACCCTGCTGAGAACTCAGCAACCTCAGCTTGTTCTTTAAATCCTTTAAGACTTGTATTTTTTTTTTAAATGGCAGGTGCGATACACTGTCAGCTCAGTGTACACAGGTAGTTTTTGCATTAAAGTGATTTGCTGTGTACTTTGCCTTATTGGCGAGAGGATCACTTATATTGTAAAGCTTCTCTATGTCGCTTTTTACAAATGTTCCGTTCGGCACTGGCTGAAAACAAGCTTGCGGCCTGTAGACTCAAAGACGTAAACCTCTGGGACATCTTAATCTCGCCAGAAATACGCCCGACACTCGACTTGGAGGCTTTACCTGTACAGCATTAATAAATAAACCAGTCTGCCTGTCTTTTCACCATTCCTGCAAAGAGATATGACGTTGTTTTCGACTCTGCCAGAGACAGCCTTGTATTCTCGGAGGGGTTATTCAAACAAATCTGCTTGTCTCAGTGTGGATGTGGTGGATAACTTGAAAACAATGACTGTGCGACTGTATTGAAAATGCCACAGTATACGCATATCCTTGTATGCATTTTAGAAAGACAAGGCTCTTGTCCTTGACTGCACTTGAAGTTACAAAGGGTGCCAGTCAACTTGCCTTGCGGGAGAATGGTGGAGTTTCAGGATATCAGGTTGTTATATAGTTATGGCATAATGACACAAGATAAGTGAGTGGAATCAAAAGAGACAGAAATGGTAGAGAAAGGTCCTTTAAAGCTGATCATTGAAAAAGTTATGTAATATCAAGGCAAGACATCTGGATCAGTATCTTTGGAGTCAACTTTTCCATGATGCAGAAGTGCCACAGTGTAAACTTTCCCCAAAGCTATGTGGCAGCACCACAGTTGACTCATTTGTTGAACTCAAGGTCAGGTCTCTCAGATCCCTGAGGTCAGCCTTCCCTTGCATTCCTCCATCTCACTGCCCCACAATTCACAGCTTTCATCAGATTAAGTGACGCTTTCCAGTCCCTAGGGCCAGGTTTTTGAGCAGGTGAAAAAACTAGGTCTCAAATTCCTCTCGGTTTCAATCGAAGGCGTCTTGTTCGGTCATCTTACCGTAATCAGATCCCACTGTTGTTGAACGCAGCTGTCACACAGATGAATTATTGCCCTTAAACCTGTCTAATCTATTGATAGGATTCCTAAAAACAGAGGGCTATACTTTGAAACAAGGGTCAGCGATGTCCCGGGATTGCTTGAAGCAACCGTGAAAAGCAGTTATTAAGAGTAACTGCTCACATTCTTTCTCGTTCCTCACAATAAAGTTCTCCTTCAACACTGCCATTGTTGCAAGCCGTTCGAGAGGAAATCATTTATTTGTCTTTGTGTGTTCAGCTCAGCCATGTTTGTTTTAAAGTACTGCATCTATATCAAGGTGACGGGGAAAACGTTAAATCTTAACTTTACTAAAAATATACTGAGCATGATTAGAAATAAAGATGTGCATTACTTTACCCACAGGATTAAACTCATGAGTTCCTTAAATCACCATAATCCATTATTGGAGGTGTTCTTAGCAAACCTGGATCTCACTCTGTCCTCCCCGATGATCAAATGGAAAAGAATGAAAGATCATACAAAAGGCTGAAAAAAAATAATAATGTGGTGTGTTTTGTACAGTGAAGCTTCATGTTCTCAGTGGTGCAGATCCACGCCGTAGCCATTAATCTGTGATATTTATGGGTCTCCATGCACCAGTTTCTCCAGTTCATGGTGCTTTAATAGAAACTGAGCTTTAATGAAAACATGGAAGCACCAAGGAGCAAGATAAAGCTCCCTAAGCCCGAGGAACGCAGGACTCGCAAGGTCACCGAGGTCACGCTAAAGTTCTAATCTCCTGTCACAGTCGGCAGAAATTTACAGGCTTTTTACACACACATACACAGAGGTTGCTAACCTGTGTGTGGTCCAGGACATCATTCAGCCCTGTTTTGCCCTGCCTTAGCCATTAAACCTGGGTCTGCATCTTCCACATTTCCACTATCCTATGGATATATTTCACTTCTGTTCATTTCTGCTTACATCAGATTTCCACATAGATTCAGTAAAGATTGTTTTTCATTAGTCTAAACCTAATAAAAATGTATTGCTTCGTTTATATTGGTCTAATAAAAAAGGGAATATAGGCAGGAAATAGCTCTTTGCTTCTGTATCTGGCTCTTGCTTTTTCAGTTTTTCTCATCCTTGTTTTTTGTTTTATGAATGACGAATCTCCAAAAGAGTCAATTTTTACTTCTTTTGCAGACATTACACTTTAAACAGGCTATTAGTGTTAATATGTGAGAACATGATCCAACACCGGGGTAATAAATGTGGCAGGAAGTGAAGGTTTTTTGTAGCAAAACTGGCCAAATGACCTTTCTTGTGTTAACCCACTCGACTCTGGCTCCCTGCTGCATAATGAATGACCGCGAGGCTGAAAAGGGAAGAAGGGAGGTTGGAGAAATGCCAATATTACCTGGGAATTTATTTTTAATGAGGTAAACAGGTCTGCGCAGGTCACCGGGGTGCCTGCGAGATGAGGCCACGTCCCTCCAGTCCCCCGCTCTCTTATTGCAGTCTTGCGGCTCCTGACACTCGACTATGCCGTAGGCAGGAGCCACTTCCTCCTATAATTAGATCCCACTAGCGCTGACAGAAAGTGTCTTGCTACCCGTCGAGCCCTTGTGCTTTTCATTCAGTGGACTGCTACCAATTACAGGGAGGAAAAAGTACTGCCTGAACTCAACAACCTTTTTTTTCACTCTGAGACACATACCTGTAGATGGATCTTTCTTACAGCCAGTTCAATGTAGAAGAAAGCGGATGTAGTAATTGTTTTCGCTAAAGTGCATCAAGAACACACGGTTGCGTAATGGCCTGTTGCTTTGGGATCAAGCCTTTTGCTTTAAAAGCCACTACAAAAATGGTCACAGCAGCTTTGAAACAAAGCTCGCACCTGGTCTCGCTGTAAAAACCACATTATCTGTTGGTGCTCCTGTGAATAAACCTGGATCACACAAGTGGAAAACAAGGGGAGGTGGCGATTCAACGTTGTCATTTGGGAAATCAGGACTGCAGGATACGTCTTTCTCTGGATCCCTGAATCATGATGAACTGGGACACGTGTTTCTCCGAACACGGTTCCTCATAAAGGACGAGGGCAGAGAGAATGTGTTAGAGAAAGGTGAGAGGTAGAACAGATGGAGGAAAGAGCTTCTGTGTGTTCTTATGAGGGCAGGGAACTTGTCTACCTCCCCTGAAGATGTATACTCAGGCACACACACAAACACACACAGAATAACAACCAGTCATTCTTGCAGGTGGTCTACATACTGTGGGTGGGAATACAGTCGAGTTCTCCTTTTGGTGCGAGTTTGGCCATCGACAGGAGACATGGCTTATTACGAGAGTGTGATACTGTATGTGTGGGTTGAAACTATAATCGATGATGAAAAAGTACAAGCACTTCCCCTGTTGGGAGACAATATTGTTCTAATTTTCTTTGTTTGGCATTGATACTGTATTCGAACTGAAGGTTTTTGCGCCGCTTGGTTGAAGAATGGTGTGAATTCCATCAGTGTCCCAGTTTCTCATCTTATCCAAAAACGAATCCTAGATTAAAAATCCCACACGGATGGTGCGAATCATCAGCAATGCATGACCCATCATGTCGGTTTTGATCAAGCTTGAGTTCCTTCTTCAGAGAGCACATTTCCAATTTTTCCCTGGAGGAAAGCCCTCCCAGTCTCCACAACCCCATCACACACACCCCACCCCCCGCCTGCCCCTCACCCCCCACAAACCAGGCAGGGTCAGATTTCCTCCACCCAAAGAGTGAATCATCATCATCATCTCCAGTGCTGATGAGGCTCATTGGAAATCTTTGAAGGGCATTTCTGCTTGGCGGCTTAGATCCGAGATTGCGGGGCGTCTTTGTTGGTGAGTTTATTTCAACCGGGGAGCCTGTTTACTAGAAATGCGGGGGCGCCGCGTGGGATGGTAATTAAAGCCAGCATGGTTAGGGGTTCCGTTCTACCTGCAGTGTCTTGAGTGTGCGAGTGTGTGATGCTGGACGGGTTTCAGAACTCTGATTAAAAGTGCGATGTGTTTACAGAAGCGCACCAGAGAGATGCAATCCAGCCCTCCTGAGGTAGAAACAGTTCAGCTTTCTGGAACATCTACCTCGACTAAAATGACTCCCCCCCCCCTTGTTGAGCTGGTGAAACTGGGATTATGCTGATCGGCATGCAAATCCTGTCATTGGCGGTGTCATCACCATCATCGAAGACATAGACACATATACAAGCCCCCCCCTTTTTTTTTTAAATCTTTCGTTTATTCTAATCCTGAAATGTATGTTAATACATCCCTGGGTTGTTTCCTCCCACCATTTGCTGCTCCACTTTGTAGCTTAATGCTCACACACACACACACTCTCCCTCTCTCCCTCTCTCTTTTCTCACATAGCCTCTCTCTCTCATTGTACTTTTTCTCTCACGCACTTTTGGTCTCGCACTAGCTCCCGTCGCCCGAAAATCTTTCTCTCTCACACCCCACACTCATTTTTTTTTTCTCACACACTCTCTCGGACTCTCTCTTATACAGCTCAGCCTAGAGGCATCCCGTTTCAGTTCTCCAGCTTCCACATTGAGAGAGAGAGAGAGAGAGAGAGAGAGAGAGGGAGAGGAGAAAGAGGAGGGGGGGTATATAAGAATGGTAGGTGGGAGTGGGGTCTGACCGCAAAGTGTCTACTGTTTAAGAGAAAGGGACTTCTCCCTCCCTCTCTCTCTCTCTCTCTCCCTCTCTCTCCCTCTTTCACTGGCTCCCTCTCTCCGGCTGCAGCGCCAGCAGGCTCCCTGCCTCTGTGGATCACTACTGCTGAGAGGGAAAAAAAAGAGGGAGAGAAATGACACAACTTGCATCTCTCTAGGGAAAAAAAACAAGACAGCACAGAGAGGAAGAAAAAGTCACAAAAAGAAGCTTCGGCAGAGATTTGAAGTTTTTCAAAATAGTCCTCAGAGTGCCACGTTGTAGAGAAAGAAGTGAGCATCATTACAGACATTAAGGTAAGTGCAGATCTACTGACATTTCTGTTGACCTGTAAGAGTAAGTGTGTTAGGTAGTTCTGAATTAAAGTGCTGTGTGCTGTTGCTCGATGTATTTGAAATGATATCGTTATTACTTAAATCCATTGGGGGGGAAAAATAAACTTAATGTGAACATTTCACATGCTTCATATTTTGCATTACATTGGGTGATGATTTACTGGATAGACTGCTTTTTAAGGTTTATATGGGATTTTTTTTTTTTTGATGCATGCACTGTGTCCACTTTGGGTCAGGCAGTGCAAATTACCTGACAGGATATCTGCATCTGGATTTCTCTCTGCTGCTCATCCATGCCAGGAAAGTGTCAGCTGGTTAGTGTTAGCACTGTTATTTAGTCTCCTTTCAGCTCCTGGTAAACAGCGGGCGTCAGATTCCACTTCACACTCTTCTCACATCCTTTCACGGCAATGTGACCGTACGAATGTCCTGCCTGCTTAGGGCATCATTATGGGAGAGATTCGTCTAAGAGAGGGTTCGTTCCTCTGTGTGACTCTATAAAAGAAAGAGAGAAAGAGGGAGAGAAAGAGAGAAAGAGAGAGAGAGAGAGAGAGGGAGAGAGAGGGGGCGGGGGTTCTGACAGAGACCCCCAGGATCTCCGGGTTCGGTTTAAAGAGACAGATTGTCATCAGATAACTTGCTATTCATTCCTTCAGCTGCAGTTCTACAGACATCCATGCATTGTAGACCTTTGTATTCAGAATCGAATTGATATAATTTCTGTATATGGATCATAGATGAAAATTGGACAGAGGGAGAAAATTGCATTCATTATATGCCACTCATCTCAAATGAAGATGTGAATGATGATTACTTTTCTTGAATGAAGAGTACTCATGTTTCTGCCTGGACAAATTTGTAATAAGAAAGCGTGTATTGAAATAATGACGTCATACAAAACTTGACCATGTCAATATGTTTTGGATTTTTGGAAACACCTCAATGGGAATCTTTGAACCAGTCAAGCCTATGATTTTAGTTGTTATGCACCACAGAGTGAATAGCACAAGTCCATCAGTGTTGCTTTTTCTTCTTTTTTTTATATTATCATTATTGCCACTCAACTCCTCTGATCTAATGACTAAGGTTGAAATCATGACTGCCAGCGAGTCAGACAGTGTAATTTCCCAGGAATAGACTGTAAATATTTTATTGGTATATGTACAGGGTATTCATTGACACCGGGTACAGATGAATGGGAAAGCAGGCTTTGTTCTAACAGCTGCTACAGTAGCATTAGAGCACCATGCACTCTGATATGTACATACTGGCCAGAGAAAAGGTTCTAACCACAAGGGCTTCAACCCTGATTGAACTAAAAAAAAATAGTTAAAAAGGTACAGTGATAAGGCTCAAGGGTGACTCAATGGTTCTTTGCACAGAAGGAATGGTCTTACAGTATGTTTTCAACATTTACTGTATTACAGGGTTCTACTGTATGTGTAACTAATTAAAAAATATATATAAAAAAAAAACCTCTGCTGTACAGTTCTAAATAGAATCTTCAAGATTGTATGCTAAATAAAACTTGACATTTTTATAATGGAAAATTGAAATACCAAATTATAAGGCTCTAGCATCAATCTGATGTAGGATTTTCCAGAGGGATCCACCAGAGGACCCTGTTGGGTGCTTGACAGAACGTCATCATTTGTGTGTGTGTGTTTTTTTTTTCCCTATTATATAACAAATGTTGAGGATCTGTTTTAGCAACCATAGTCCTTTGATTAAGGGTTCTACCTAGAACCTTTAAGTTATTTCAGATATACTGTATATGCTAGATAGAATTGTATAATGATCAAGCAACCAAAATACCAAATTGTAAGTTTTTCTGAAGCCCCCCCCCAAATAATGAAGCTTTGACTGTAGGGTTCTACATAATACCCTCTGGAGTTATTCTGGAGTTATTCTCTGGCACTAGGGGCCTCAATTTGGTGGTGGATATTACCCCCCCCCCCCCCCCACACCCCCCTTTAAAAAAAAATAAAAAATTTCCAAGTTCCAAATGTTAAGGTTTTATTTAGAACCTTGCATGTTTGCGATGTAGGATTCTAAGTACTAGAACCTGCATGAGGATCTCTCAGAGGTTTGTTAGATGCTAGATAGAACTTCAAACTATCAAAATCCAAAGACATCTCCAAAAGGTACCACAATTTTATTGGAAGTTTGTACGGATTTAACAGGTTCTAAGAAGGACAGTGTGTAGTAGTATTTCAAAGAATATGTGTTCTAAATGTTCAAATGTTGTTAGAGTGTTGCACAAACGAAGTTTCATATGAACATTGTGGAAATATTCATGTAAAAAGTTCCTACAACTAAAATCTAAAACTTAAAATAATCAACAAAAAAGTCAAAATATTCAAAAAACTTCCTGTTAATCAAGAACTGTTGAGCATTAACTTCACACGCTAGTATTAATGCCTTGTTGTACAAATCACTGTGTAGATATTGATCATTGGTGCACGTCAGATAGACAATAAAATCTATAAATAATCACCTTTTCCCCACTGAAATTAGTCACAAAGGCACTCTAAATGATTCATGAGAATCCCCGAACAAAAAGATTTCCTCAAACGCCCTGATGAGTAAAACTCCAGATGGTTTTAATGTCTGTCTGATGCTAATGCGAGAGGTCTAGTGAAAAGCTGCCGACTCAGAGCTCTTTATACTTCCAGTGTCTGTTCTGTCGAGGTCCAAAAGATGAGCACACATGTCTGACTCAGCGCCAGTGATCCGACTGACAGGAATGTGCACCATTCCATGATCAAGTCGAGGCAGCAGACAGTTTAGTCTGGAAATGTTATAAAGATTAATCAAAGCATACAGTTACTGTAGACCTGTCCTCGAGAGTTCATTGACCTAAGCGGACAGAGGTTTTTGCCATGATGTGCGTCAAACTCCGTGCCTTCTCTACAGAAGACAAAACAGATGTTCTCACCCTGCAGCCAACATTCCTTCTGCCAGAAAACGGGTGCTTTCCTGTCAGGATTGAGGCAGTAAAGTTAATTCTGGACTTCTGGTTTTCACAGATGCATCAGCTAGCAAAAAGATATCATTTTTTACAATGTACTTAAACAATCCCAAAGCCTTCATACTGCAGTAGAGTCTCATGACCAACATGTGTTTCTCATCACTTTTTCCTATTTTAAGATCAAAACCTTCTAGGACGTGTTTCTCGATTAGTCTACTTGACATTTTGCCACGATGTACATTTCTGATAAATGTACATGCCATTCTGTAGTCAGAATTGTGTGCATGCTGGAGTCATTGGCTTTTACAGCCATGCAGCTCAAAGGAGTAGAACCAGGACCAAGGACAGAGAAAGTCCTCCAGCTCGAAAATGAACAGACGCAGCTGTGGTTTCAGACCAGTGAAGCGTTTCTCCGCTGTTCTCAGACCGACAGCGAACGCTCCATTATCTGTAAATGCTGAAAAGCTAATTCTTCACTTCTCTTCACTCAAACAGGAAGCAATGCATCTTTCTTAGGTCATCATATTGGACATCAAGAGTGAAGAGCTGAAGGAATACATTTTACTTTATGTGTAATGCTGTTATGAAATTTCTACCTACATCCAGCAGTCAATTAGATAGATTCACATTACTCTGCGTCTCCTTATTATTATATTGTAAGAACACAATTAGGATTGTGATCAGCGTTCGCATCTTTAAATCTGGAAGCACATAGATTTCTGCCTGCTTTTTTTTTCTTTGCTGTTGAATGAAGAGATGTAAAGTGATTGAAACATACAGTAAATACAAAGTTGAATATGGTGGTATAAGAATGTGAAGATGGCAATATGAAATAAATCTTCAACAGAAATATTAGCATCCTAGTAGAAAATAGTACATTTGTGCTAGTCTTTAAAAAAGGGCATTTGACGAAGAAGGCATGCTTAACTCAACTTTGAATATGGTCCTTGGTGTTTAAATGTGTATTGACTGATACATACAGCACTGTATATACTCCTGCTAGAAAGGAGCTCCATGCAATATTCAGCAGAAACTTGACTTCACCTGGCAGAGTAACCTGATCCGCTCACAGTCGTCCCATCTGGAAGGTTTCCTTTCCTTGTGGTTTTCATTGCTCTCCAGGACACCCAGTGCAAACCCTAACTCCAATAGTTCTCGTCAACCAAATTAAAGAGAACTTTTTTATGCCCAATGCTTTGACTTGAAAGTGAGAGCAAGAGGTTTGGGGACGGGCTTTATAAACGCTGTTCTGTTATGAGTTTTCAGGAAAATTAGGGAAAATTAGGCTGCGTTGTAAACAGAACATCTGAGGAGTCCTATTCTGGCTGCTCCAGGGGTCAAGCTAATAAACATCAGGTCACCAGGGTAAAACCAGACTCCAAGTAACAAATGTTCCCTAAATATACCATATGGGAAGAATTTAAGGTGCACATGGGTCTCAGGTCAAGAAAGGTTAGCCTCAGTTCCAGGGTCATGGTTAGTGTCAATCGTATCAGTTCCATCATTAAGTCTAAAGATGCTATGCAGCTTGGTTTGAATGTGTTCAGTTAGTTTTGATGAAAGATGACAAACCTAGCATAGCCTGCAACATGCCTTCAGTATTCAGATTGTCAGAATGTTTGTCGGATGAGTAGACTGAAAGATAAAGTCTTGGCGTCAGTCAAATTGCTTAAGTGCTGATGTTAAAACACCATCAGATCCAGACGTCAAGGCATCTGGATTCAACTCAACTACTTTGCCTTTAGCAAACCTATTATTTAGTTTTAACTGTCTAAGTCCAACTTTCCATTTCCTTCACAAAGTCACTTAACCCCCCAGTCTCGATTTAGTTTAGCTTTAACACTGCTATTGTAAAGCATCTCTTGGAGCTAGTGTGGACGTAGCTCTTTCTCCACACACCCACCTTCTTATCACATGTGCACACACACCAACCCCGCTTATCGATGCCATCTGAGCCTCTAGCATCGTTAAAGCTCTATAATGGGGCTTGGCTGGCATGAAAATCAGCCTTTCCATGCTGAAAAACAGCCTTCACTCATTTTTCTAGTTACTTTGCAGATGGAAAATATACTGTAACCTCCAGAGAATTAATGTCATGAATGAAATTTGAATAATAGTTTTATGTTTTTGGCTTGTCGTTTTTGTAAATTGCATTACCTGTTGTTAAAACAAAGGTTTGATGTTGTAGGATTCTGATATTGAACTCACGTAGTTAATAAATGCATTATAGTGGAATTTTTAACATTTGTTCCTGATTTTATTTTGAATTTACAGTATATATTGTATGTCATTTAAAAGTCCTGAGAGTTTCTCTATCTGTGTGTGTGTGTGTGCACACATGCGTTTATGCATGATTATCATCACCCGAGATATTCATTTGCTTCGATCTGGCCACTGGACTCCAGCCAAGGT
>JAQMYG010000014.1:17944453-17956947 GCA_030014215.1 Clariallabes teugelsi | reverse complement strand
AAATGCACAATATTTGCAGCAAACATTGATGCATATTTACTTCTTATGCCATAAATTGAACAAAAATAAAAAATAAAAACATTATTATGGCACTGTGCAAAAGTTTGGGCACCCTACAATAAGAGTACCAGAGTCTCAGATTCTTTTAGCAAGGTCTCAGACTTTAATCAGCTCGTTAGATCTGAAGCATGGCAACAGCTGTCATTAGTAAATGCCAATTTCAAAGCTTTACAAATACTTTGACTTTTCAAACCTTGTGCGCACACTTGCGGACACTCAACAACCATGGGTTCCAGCTGTGTAAGACTTTGAAAATGAAAGGTATCGATGGCCACAATGCAGGAGAAGGCTACAAGAAGATACAGTAGCAAAGCGTTGTCAGCCTGCAGTTTCCACAGTGAGAAATGTAATTAAGAGATGGAAGTTCAGGGGAACTGTGGAGGTCAAGATGAGATCTGGAAGACCAAGAAAAATCTCGGTGAGAACTGCTCTTATGCTGGTCAGAAAGACAAATCAAAACCCCCATTTGACCACAAAAAACCTGTTTAGCAGACTCAGGAGTGGTGGTGCATCGTTCCACAAGACCTTCATGGAAGAATCAGCAGAAGAACACCTTCCCTGCGTCCCCATCATAAAATCCAACATCAGAAGTATGCAATAGAACATCTACAGAAGCCTGATGCGTTTTTCGAAACAAGTGCTGTGGGCTGATGAAGTTAAAATAGACTCTTTGGCCACAATCAGCAAAGGGATGTTTGGAGAAAAAAAAGGAGCAGCATTTCATGAAAAGAACATCTTGCCAACTTTTAAGCATGGGGGTGGATCTATCATGATTTGGGGTTGTGTTGCAGTGGCACAAGAAACATTGCACGGGTGGAGGGAAGAATGGATTCCATTAAATACCAGCAAATTCTGGAAGCAAACATCACACCATCTGTAAAGAAAATACCTCGAAATCCACCTCAAGAAACGCAAACTGAAGGTTTTGGAACTCATCTCAATAACCATTTACTGCACGTTGCCAGACATGCTGATGTGAGGATTTAAGAAATGATCTCCTGGGATCTACCTGTTGTATAATGTCTTGTGCATTTTGCCATGCTTTTCTTCTCACCGTAGTTGTGAAGAGTTATTTGAAAAAGCATGAAGTTTATAGTCAGGAGTATAATCAGTGATCATATGATTATTTTTCCTTTTCTGTCATTCTTTCAGGTATCTTGGTATCTGTGTGAAAGAAGACAAGCTGTATCCCATTCTAGAGGTAAAGGTCCACGACTCTCTTTATGTTATATCGTCTAATGTGTCAAATTTCACATTTTGTCACCTAATGTTTTTTTCTGAGACTGGCATGAAAGATTTTGTCACATACATTTAAATGTCTTTCCTTTTATGTAACTCTTTATCTGATTGCCCTTTCGTTTGCATAATGCAACGCTGTAAACTTACCAAAGGTGCCATGCCGTGTGATTGGTTTCACACGGCATAGAATTTTCTTTTTTCTAAGTTAGACAGGATGTGGAAAGGCAGTTTTTCAAGCCACATGATAGTAGGATAAGTTATATCACTTCTTCCTCATACTATCCACTTGTACTGTCTGATGGCTGATTATACAACTTGAGCATTCTTATGCAGTTAATCTGCTCTCATTTTATGGAACCTTTAGCACAAAACATGGTATTGGTGCTTAAAAAGTGTCTCACCTAGGTGAAAAAGTGAACTTTTAGATAGTACTTGATGGTTCTTATCTCTCGAGCCATGCTTCGTTATTTTGTAAATATGCATACACATTTATCATTTTTTCATTAGATAAAAGGAAACACATTTGCTAAATACAATTTCATGCGCCTTTACAGGATGTAGTGTCCGTAACTTTTTCAAATTAAAATCTTTCAATGATCTTAACTGTCATTCAGATGAAACTTGGTCAATTTAGATTTCACATGAAAAGACATAAACCTGAAAAAGTGTATTATTCTAAAATGCTAAACTTTTTGCAGGTCATATTGGTGAGTTTACACCAATTACACAAAGTTAGCAACTTGAAATTTTTAGGGAAGCAAGATTGGTCACTTCCATGATGCATACAATTCAGAAGTAGCACACACATGTTCTGTATTACAAAATAAAATCAGCACCGATACTGTGTTTTGGCCGTTTGTTAAACTAACATGCAACATGTAGTGAACCGATCAGAGGAAAGCCATCATGCAACAACTGAAAACCATGCAAAGGGAAAATCTACAAATGCTGCAGTAATTCAGATGCTTTAAAGTAGAGTGGTGAACCAGTTGTAAGCTATTTTTCCTCTCGAGGCCATCAGTGTGATGGAAAAAAATAAATACAGTTAATGGGATATAATTAAAACTTTGAGCATACTTGTGGCTGTGGTTTGAGGTCAGTTTTCCCCCTTTTTGGTAGAACAAAGTTTATGCATATATACATTTGATTAGGAAAAAACACCATGGCCATCTTTTCCATATTCATCTTTTTATCTAGCCCAGTAGCAAAACTACGCCACTTTCTGTATGTAGCTCATCTAAATCCCTGTGCACAGGTTTATAGAACTTTCTTTCCCTATGATTATTCCAGATCAATTATTATTCCTTGGAATAATGTTTGTCTGCGTCTATTTGTGCATCTTTGTCTAGTATGTAAGCGGAGGCTGTCTTGAGGAGCTGCTAGCTCGGAAAGATGTTCCTCTGTGCTGGAGGGAGAAAGTGGATCTTTCCTCGGACATCACCAGAGGCATGATCTACCTCCACTACAAGAACATCTACCACAGAGATCTCAACTCCAAGGCAAGCCTTAGAGCTTTTTATCTTCCTCTTCTGTCTGAAATTGTAAATGTTTTTGGTCATCCATAATGCTTTATATAGAAATCCATGGAGCAGAGGTAGCATTCACATCTGAGCTTTGTTGATGCGTATGTGTGTGTGCGCATGTGTTTGTGCCTGAGGGTCATTAGTTGCCAGGATTCCCACAAGTGCCTACCAAGCCTCTGGCGAAGAGCAGCAGATCTAAAGCAACGAGGCTACACAATTCTTATGCTAATACACTCTCTCTCTCTCTCTCTCTCCTACTCTTAAACTATCCTTCTCACGCACGTACACACGAACACGGCCGTTCCCACATCATCTTAAAGTGCATAAGGCTTGCTGAGTGTATAGTCCAGCCTCGTCTGTTCACCCACCCACGCCTTTCATCTTTACGCTGCCCTCGGGTGAAATCAGCGGCCCATTTGTCAGCCGTTTAGATAAGAACAATTGAGCAGCGGGGAACAAAACTAAGCACAGAGCTCATACACAGCACTGTCCTGTCCAACACTCCAGCTAACACAATGAATAGGCGCCTTTCACACACCGCACTGCGCAGTTGCATAAAACTTGTGCCAGTTTGTGAAATATGTGAACTCTGGTTTTCTTTGGCAGCGCTCTCTCTCTCTCTCTCTCTCTCTCACACACACACACACACACAAATGTGTATTGTAGACTAGTCTCAGCTTGTGCTTGTCTCCACCTCCATGGCTGAATTTTGAAGTGACAGACATTATTTCTTCCAAAGTTTGGAATAGCTGAGCAATAAAAGTTCAAAAACAGTTAGAAAAGGGACTTATAGCTGGTAAGGCAAGCTTTTTCAAATGTATTCCATTTCAAATAATAGGTGCAGTTTAAGTGATTTTAAGCAAAACACCACTAAAATATTTGATGCATCATTTAAGGGCAATGATTATAGACTGATTATATGTTATGTAGAATCAAGCACATTTACAAGTGCAAATCATTTTAGTAAAATTGACCTGATTTCAATATGTAAAAGCTACACAAAGCCAAAATATGTACATTGATACCTCAGCATTTGAATATCCCTCCCTTATGAATTTTTTCGCTTTATGTGAAATTTTGCAAGAAAATTGCATCAGCGTAGGAAAAATAGCCTGAATGCTGACTAAGTTGTGCGTACGCCTGGGAGCCATTCAGAACTTGTTTGCATACGTGGATTTTATTTCATATAATATTTAATATTTTACTTTATTTACATGTCTTTTTGAAATATTTTGATTGTTTTTATATGCAAAATATAATTATAGTGTTGCGAAATTATAAATAATATTTACATTATCTGTATCACAATACGAATTTTCGCCATTAGAACTCGCCTCCGAAACATACTAAATTCTAATGCCTAAATTCTACTGTATTGTTCTTTAAGTAAAGCTTAAATAATCCCTACAGGACATAAGGCTGAAAGACTACTAATACTACTACTACATGTAGTGGTGGCCAAAAGCATTGAGACAAAAGTAAAATTTAATGACACTCAAATTTTTTAAATGATGACAATGAAAATAGTAAGAATTTACTATGAAGGACTTTATTCTTCAAAACCTAAAGGATCTGGACATCTCCGTGTACTCTGGTGCTTGATTTCTACTGCCTTCTTCAGCATTGTCCAACAGCTTGCTATTGGGTTTAGGTCTGAAGATAACCCAAGGCAATGGCTCCAGAAACCGAAGACCATTGTCACTTTACCAGTTCTTCACTGTTTCAGTTAATTAGCACAACTATTCCGACAGATAAGCTAGAACTAATTAGTGAAATCACCTGTTTTGTGTACAGGGGGAACTAGAACACATGGCATACAGTGTGTTGTCTTAATACCTGGCCAGCGCTGTAAGTAAAGAATATACCTCTTGTAGGAGAATAAATCAATAGAACCATATTAAATGTAAAATATGATATATTTTCCCAATATTCAGTGATATTCATGACTGACTACATTATATTATTAGACACCTGGTCCAGTATGTGTAGATGCACAGCAGATCATTTTTTGGCTCTGATTTTTGGCAAGTTGTTCTCTCTCATTTTCAGTCCGCTACCTGTACCTGAGCAGTTTCAGAGAAATGCTTTTTGTATGTTAAGCCACACAGTGACCTATAAATTATTCAATCATAGAAACATCTAATATAAGGCTTGAACCAGTGAGAAACAGGTGCAGATGATGACAGATGATCAGGCTGGTTATTAGTACTGTATACTGAGGAATGCTGAGTGGTTGGAACAGACGAGAGGGGAAATGAGGTTGCTGCTGAAAACTTTTACATATACAACCAATTTGAAAATGTATTTTAGGCACTTTGCAGATTGTATTTAATATTATAGAAGGGATGTCCCAATATTTTTACACAGTACTATATGTAACCTCAGTCTACTAATTCACCATCTAAAAAAACATTCAAATCAAATAATTTAAATTGTTTTAAATGGTAAAAATAAGGCACAGAAGTGGTGAAAATGCAAAATTTCCTTCTCAGGCAGTTCTGAATGAATAAACTGGTTATGGCTACAGTATACTTTTAAATCTCTATCCTTTTGCCACAAAAGCTTAATCAACAATTAAGTTATTGTAACAATAGAGTTTTTATTATTTCCTTTTTTTCACAGCAAATTTCCAATGATTCCAAATACATACTGGGTGTTTTGTCAATATATGATAACATTTAGATAATTTTCACTATATTTTTACACTATAAACTCACTATAAATTATGAAGCCTTTCCCATGTCAGAAAAACATACATACACTGGAGACATTCACCATATCACCGATTGCAACTCATTATTTTTCTAATTATTATTATTATCATCTATCTTGTATTATGTGGCACACATAATTGAAACATTAACATATCCAAATATGTGCATTAAAATAAACCTGTTTAAAATATGGCTGTCATTGCTGCTCAAGCTGGATTCTAGAAAAACAAAACAAACAACAACAAAAAACACTAACAAAATAAAATAAAAAAAACAATCAGAATCAAGAATTCATGCATGTAGTGGATATTAATTAGGGCTGTCAATATTTATGCGTTAACATTTGATTCAACTAGAAGTGTTAAGGCTTTACTATTTTTTACGCAAATTAATCATATGACCGAGGTTTGACCCTAATAACTTCCCATAATCACAGTGTGGTTACCCACCCGTGTAATGATGATAACTACTGTATAACACAAATAATAAGATGATCGAGGAAACATCGTGTGTTTAAACAGCTTCTAGATGGAAGTTTGTATAAAACCAAAGTTGTGTGCTCGAGCTAACTTTGAGGGGAGCTATTTTCATAAGAATGCATTACTGTAAATGTAAGACATTGTAAAAGGCTCTGAGAGTGAGTCACTTTGCAGAAGCTACGTTTATTGCACTTACTGTAGGCCAATGGACATCAGTAAGTAACCAGAACTACCTCAGTGTAATAGGACACCTAATCGATGACAAATGGCAACTGCACTCATTCACTCTGGGCGTATTAAAACAAAAGAAAGGTATTTTACCAAAGCATACACTAGCCAATTGCACTGGCCAAGTTGAAAAGGAGATCACAGACATGGTCCCCACTATAGGAGCAGAAAGGACTCAAAATTATGATTGCTGCTGCAAGCGGTTTACAATTTGAGAGATTTTAATTTAACATTTGTTAAATGGTAATGTTAGAGATATAATCAAACTGTATAACCTGTTTCGACCAATCAGTTTGACATGCATTTATTTCAACATTATAATACCAGTAAATCTGAGTATTTTAAAATTGTGATTTAAAATTATTTAAAATTATTAATTATTAGTAATCATTAGCTGTCATAAAGCCTGCTTTTGTTATTTATATGCACATAACTTTCTGACAACGGTATTCTTGTTGATGTTTTTATTTCTTACAACAAAAACCTTCACAACTTAGTTCTTAGGCCGGTTTTACATTGAAGAGGGAACAAAAGCAACTGTCTTTATGAAAGATATTTCTTTTTCCAGGTTTACAGTACTGTATGTTAAATGTCATGATGACGTCATTTCTATAGAAGGACTCGTGAGTCATTGTTAAATTTAGTGTAGCGTTACCAAATATTATACCAGTAAACTCTTTTAAATTATTATAATTATTATTTAATTATTATAATTATAATTAAAACAGCTGAGAGCTAGATTTCTGTTGAAGACTAACACTGAGCTCAGATCAATATCAGGACCATGATCTGCTGTAAGAGCAATGCATTACATCGGAGCAATAAGCCAAACATAAGCTGTAATTTGGTGTAAAATTTCTTTCGCATGGCTGCAGAACAAAATCCTGTAATAAGCTTCAGGGCAGTCAGTAGGCATTAGCCTACTACTCTGGAAAAGAACTTCTGTAATAGAGGAATAAAGTATTAAGGGTTTTTTTCTCTCTCAGTTTCCCATGTGTGCAGCTATAAAGTTTGGCTAAAAGTTTGATGGATTGAGTATCAGATTTTAACACAAGCTACGTTTTTTCCCCCCTTTTCCCCCCCTCTCCTCGTATTCTCTCTCATTCGGTTACCGATTACTGAATCAAGGACTGGAAGGTTCTCCCGCATGGTCACATAATCAAAGGCCACTGCATCTGGAAATAGTAAAATAACAGTCAGGCTGGAGGCTCAAATGCAGACCAGATGCTGAGCTCAGAGTGAAATCCATTCATCAGCACTTTCTTCCTCAAAGCTCCCATTAGCTGGTGTTTCCAGTGGGACTTTTTTTGAGAAAAAGAAAGCTACTACTTATTTCTTTTTATAAATGATTGGCATTTATAATGATAGAATCTCCACTGTTTTTAAGGCATGTTCCCAGTGTCTCTTTAGTTTGTTCTTATGTACAGTAATGTATGGGTACCGGTATGTTAGGGGTGCAGTGAAAAGCTCCTAAACTGTATCAGTTTCTATTTCCACTTGAACAGTCATTTACTAAGGATAAGAGAATGAATAGAGCACAGTAAATGTATCAATAACATCGACTTGTCATCTGTCTTTGTCTCGAGAGCTATGAAAACCTCCGTGTGCCCTGTGAATTCTTAAGATGAAAAATAAATAGTGCAACTCCTGTTAAGTATCTGTTCTTTGTGAATAATGCACAGTGTTTGGTTACATCTGTACAGTAGGTGTATTCACCAGATTCATTATATATTAAACGCTTCTGCTTCTGGAAAATCTTCATCCTATTAACAAGGAATGAGTTGCAAACCAGGCCCACGTAGTGTTTTGTATCGCCACTTCTCAGGGTCATGGAGTGTGCATGCTTGGTGGGTTTCCTCTGGGTGCTCCAGTTTCTTCCCATAATCCAAAGACATCAAGATTATCACTCCATCCATTTATCTAGGAACCACCTCGGTAGGCCAACTAGGGAATGCGGAGGCCAGTGGTGACCTTTGTTTCCTATTCCTATTTTGTACGACTGTGGTAGGACATCCAGTCAACATTCACATTGACATTCACACACTACAGGCAATTTGGGAACACCAATTAGCCTAATCTACATGTCTTTGAACTACTGACAGAAAACGGAGAACCCGGAGGAAACCCAACAAGCACATTGAGAACATGCAAACTCCATGCACACAGATGTGACATGGGAATCAAACCCAGAGCCTGGAGTTGAAAGGCGACAGTGCTAACCACTAAGCCACCATGCTGCCATTAGGCTAATTGCCGTTCCCAAATTTCCTGAATGCGCATGTGAATGTTGCCTGGAGGTCCTACCATGGTTGTAAAAATGGGAATAAATACAATGGTCACAATTGACCTCCACGCTCCCTAGTTGGAATAAAAGGTTCCTAGGTGGATGAATGGGCTCTTTAATCGATTAATTTCTTGCCTCACTCCACATGTGTGTGTTCAATATTGCAGGACGCTACGTTAATCTTTGACAAGGTTATGCTAAATTTAGCATTTGCAAGGCTACAGGCCAGATTCCCAAAGTACTTACTGCACCTAATATGAGGCAATCTGTGTGATCTGGAGACACTAATGCAGACCAGATGCTGTGCTCTGTGTCTGGCCTGTTTAACAGCACCTGTTGCCCTAGATATCCCATTGGTCTCCATTTACCTACCTCAAACAGGACCGGAGTTCCCCTCTAAGTCACGCCAGTGTCTCTGCCACACTATTGTTGTTTTTGACATGATTTAAAGTCATCAGGCTTAGAAAGACGCATCACGACTGAAAACCTCAAATGAGTCATGTGTCTAGACATGCCTTTAATAGAGTATGCAAGGAACACGGCTTGGATAGAGGATGTTAATATGCCTTTGGGAAGCCCAGAGAAATGGAGATAAACCAGAGGGGTGATGAGTAGTGAGACCCTCTGGAGGCATATAGGGTCAGGGCTGAATAATTTATACAGCTGAGAGAGTGATGACGGCAGACTTCACTGAACCCGGCTGGCAGAGGGAGTGTGTAGGAGTTCTGTAATAGCTAGGAGTGATGCACTTCTCTCTTAGGCATCAGTTCTGCTTTTTTTTCTTTTTCTTTTTTTTTTTTTTACTGGATTTCATTTACAGAGCCAGACAAATGACCTACATTTGATCATCTTTTTTTTGCTGGATCTGTTTAATGCTCCAAATATCCATATCTGTATTCGGTATTAATGTGGAATGGAGAAGCTTTTCCCACTGTGATTTTTTTTTAGCCTAATTTAAACCAGCACAACCCTGAACAGGTTTATTAAGAATACTGAAAGTACTGTGCATCACTTAGTGCTGTTAATTAATACAAATTATCTTTGTCCTGCATGCATGATACATCCTGTTCAAAGATTTTGTTGCATCCTAAAACTCGAACTCCCTTGTATTCCATCCTGGCAAGCATTTTCTCCATAACTTGACCTCCTGCCAGTTCCTTCTGACCAGCCAGCTCTCCTCAATAAAGGCATCAGCAAGCCAGTAAAGGTGGAATCTACGTAACATGTGCTAAAACATCATTTAAAAATGCGTAATAAACAAAGGGTCAGAATACGCAGTTCATTGCAGTTTTGGCGGCAAAAGGGGAAACCGACTCATTATTACGCAGATGGTCATAATGTTACGGCTGATATATGTACTGTATCATGGTACTGGCACTGTGTCTTAGTGGTTAGCACTGGTGCCTTGCACCTCCAGGGTCCAGGTTTGATTCCCATCTCGGGTCTGTGTGCATGGAGTGTGTGCATGTTCTCCCCGTGCTTGGTGGGGTTCCTCAGGGTACTCCGGTTTCCTCCCACAGACCAAAGACATGATGATGAGTGAATGAGAGTGAGTGTAAGTGTAAGTCATGTCTGCTATATTCTTTGACAACTTTAGTTGTTTATGTCAATACACATTCAATGAAATGAAATCCACATCATGTTTAAGTGCTGTGTATGGTTGAGTTTGACAGTATTTAGAGATGGGAAGTTGGCTTACATTGCCCCCTTCTGGTGGAAAATGAGCAATGCACTGGAAATTATTGAAGTTAAAAGTGACCAAGGATTCTTTGGTTAAGATGGAATTCTTGGTTAGGACAATATTATCATATAATTCCAAGAAGCCATCTAAATCTAAATACTATCTCTACTGTATCATCACCAGAGAAATGAAAGGCTCAAAATTCAGTATTTCCAACATTTATTCAACATCCTGCAAAACAAGACATAGTATAAAATAATACCTCTATACACAGTTTCGTTGAAATTGTCTCGATGTATTTTTTCCACCTACTGATTTGACATTTGCTTTCCCCCCTACAGAACTGTTTGATAAGGGTGACTTCCCGAGGCAGAGAGGCTTTGGTCGCAGACTTTGGTTTGGCCAGGGAAGTAGTCGAACTTCCTGCCAAAGACAGGAAGCTGTCACTAGTGGGTTCAGCCTTCTGGATGGCACCAGAAATGCTGCGTGGGGAACCTTATGATCGCAAGGTGATGACAAACAAATACTCACAAAAATAAAGCTTTTACTGTAATAACCACTGACCATTATGAAAATCACTTTAAGAAGGGAACGTAAACTCACTATGTTCTTGAGGCTGATTTGGCTTTTTGTGATACGTTTAGGTCGATGTGTTCTCCTTTGGGATAGTTTTGTGTGAAATCCTGGCCAGAATCCCAGCAGATCCAGAAATACTTCCAAGAACTCAGGTAAATATATGAATAACTGAATATTACCAGGGTCAATCACTATTAGGAATTTGGATTATAGGAAGGAATGATTACTGTATATTAAGTGCAACCTATTTTTTATATGATATAAAAGTCTGTGTCTGATATTTTAGGTCTGACAGCAAGTTTTATACTTTAATACTGTGTGTGTGTGTGTGTTTCAGGACTATGGCTTGGACATTTCTGCATTTAAGATGATGACGACTGGATGTCCAGAGCGTGTACTCGACCTGGCAGTTAACTGCTGTTTGGTATGTACTTTGCCTTCATAACACACCCATAACCCACAGTACATTTTACTATGGTACAACTATAGTACATACCATAATATTCCATAGTATCACCCTAGTACTTCAGCCATTACCATGGTCAGCACCACAGGACTTTATAGAGTACCAGGGTACTGTAGGTACTGTGACATTTCAGTGGGTTCACCTTGGTAGTACTATGGAGTGTACTGCAATACCTTTTATCCTCGTATGTGTTCCATAGTACTGTTCTAGAAGTATGTTGTAGAACTATACTACAGTACAGGTACTATTGTACCAAAGTATGTACCATGGTAGAACCATGTACCATACTGTGGTACATGTACTACATCATCAAATAAGTACTATGATACTGTCAAAAATACCATGGTACTATATATGATGGTACAGGTACCATCAGAGTACCCTAGTACCTAGGCCATGGAAATATGTCTTATAAGAAGCAAAATGAAGGAATGGACTTAAGATGTTTGTCAAACTCATAAAGAGATGTTTTTTTTAGTTGTACTGTATGTGTGACTTTTTACATGAATAAGTGAAGAACTGTAATGATCTTTATGTATAGACCAATCACAACCATTATATCCATGATCTCTGATCCACATACAGTAGTACACATTATTGAGTTAAGTGTTTGAGTAATTGAGAAAATACTATTTCCACGTTGAAGTTGATTATTTTCCTATAAAAGCACATCCACTGTTTTAATCCACCTACACAGCAATTTTACACTGATGACATTTGTTATGTATAAGGACATCATTATCCATATATACTTTAGTTACACATACTGTAATGCTGTTGAATGTTTGCGAAACAGGTTAGATCACATCTGTTATAAACAGTTGTTTCCTCATTCATAGTTTTGCAAAAACAAACAAAAAAAAAGGCATGATAATGAGAAACAACAAATGGGCTTGGCCTCAGTCCTTGGACTTTCCCATGTCGAAATACAAAGTTACAGACTTACCACTGACTGTTACAAAAGTTCTGACACTGGAGACTCTAAATGCTAAATAAACATCTACTTCCAGAAAACATCATACCAAAAATAACAATTATTTTCCTGCTAAATAATGATTTTTAAAATGTATTTAGCAATAATTTGCATACAGGAAAAAAAAAAACATAATAGAAAATTAATCATCACTTTCCGACCAATCAGATTCTGGAAATTCAACTGTGCAGTGGTATATACACTACTGTTCAAAAGTTTGGGGTCACTTTCTAACTCCATGATGGTTCCTGATTTTTATTTCTTTCTACAT
>JAQMYG010000014.1:17892631-17904078 GCA_030014215.1 Clariallabes teugelsi | reverse complement strand
GTGGTTGTGGGGTTTGAACCTGGGATCTTCCGAACCGTAGTCCAATGCCTTAACCACTGAGCTACCCCTGGCCCCATGTCTTAATGACAACTTATTGGCAAGACCACGATGACAGGAAAGTAATATGGGGAGTCCGAGTCAAACCGGGACTTTTGATTGCACGGATTAACAGAACTCAGTTATGAGAGTAAAAACTCTCTTTTTTGTTTGAAGTCTTCTGTAATTGTTTTCCAAATTCTTCTGTAGACATTTCTCTTTTACGCTGTCATTAGCAAAAAATTTCATCAAGTCCTGGTTTGGCTTGAACGCCCCAAAGTGCTGTTTGACGTCATAACATCATCATGTGACTAGGACATCCCAGAAGTACCAGGAAGTACGAATTGTCCTTAAGATTGAGGATAAGTCCGTCCTAAAAATGTCAAAACACAATCTTCTGATCATAGTGACTTGACATAACTGTTATGACTTGACTTCAATATTAGTCGTCATTTTTTTAACCCACTGAAAAGGAAATGAACCTTAATCATTTCCTTAGGTTAGTGTAACTTGGCATGAAAGGCTTATGCAGGTGTTCTGTATCTACTGTATGAACACTACTCTGTACTATGATAAATAAAGTTCGTTTATGATACCTTCTAAAGTTAAAGCTCACAATCACCGAAGGACTTCTCTGAACAATAAATAGTGTCCTTCGTGTAACATTACATCAATTAATACAATACATCTATAATTACAGATAATATCTGTTATTTGTTATAAGCATTTTGTTTGTCCTGAGTCTGATCCTAAACGCTTCTCACACACTCTATTGCGAACCCGGCGATTGATAAAACAATAGTCTGAGATACACATGAAAACATTACACATACAGATTGTTCTACAGTTAATGTCACAATGTCTATTGCTACGAAAGATATGAATTCGAAGACGTCTAGTGAAAGACATGCAGGTTTAAAATCTTCCTCTGAGCTCCGAGTCCAGTCAGGTGGAGGTGACATATGTAAATCATGATGCAGAAATATGTCCAGCATTACGCGATCCGCTAAATCTCACAAATTCATCGTAATATCACGCTCCAGATTTAGGTGAGGCATGTGTGTAAGTCACAGTCACATCGTGTCCTGTCTAAAAGATCCGTGCCCAACACCCAGATGGTTCTATGTCTCTTGCTGAGTCCTTATGGTTTTCTGACTGGCTCCGATCCCAGGCCTCCAACAAGCTGATTAAGGTCAGTGCTATTGTTCTTGTTGACCTACATATCCTTGGCGCTTTATGGACATGGAATCAGGAATGAAATTCATTGGAATCAGGAATGAGTACGAGGAAAAAAAAAACAGCACAGTGCTGAAAGAATGTAAAAAAAAGTTCTATACATGAATGAGCTAGCAAAGTAAATCTAGTCCTATTATCACCTCTTATTATTACTATTTAGGTTCCACAACATTAAATGTAAATCTAAACAGATAAAACATTCAACGATGGTGAATTGATGTGATATGAGAAGAATAAAACACACCAAAAAAACATGCTATTACTAGAAAACAATCAACTTCAGGGTGATAACAATAACTCTGCTTCATGACAGACTGCACCAAGTCATTGATTAGTTTCCTATAACTGTACACGCTCTCATGTTTTATCTATGATAGTGCCTTGTATGCATACAAAAGCAAACAGTGAGGTGATGACATACAGTAAAACAAACCTACAATTTTCCAGCTATAATTAAAGAAAAGAAAAAAAAGCAGATTTGTGATCTAAAATATATCACAGTAGCATTTGTTTGGTAATGCTTATGATTATTAAAGAAGTATTGCAAAGAATTACACGCGTTATCCTTATATTATGAACAAGTATCAGATCAGCTTCTTCTTGATCTACTTTACAAATTATTAACACACATCTGAGCAGACAGGAATGTAGACATGAACAGTACATAGTGTATATGAGAGGTTTTACAAAAATATCGGAGCGAATCCACTCAACAGTCAGTTTCATCAGTACACCTCAATAATCACAAAACATCAACCTAATATTAATATCCATCAAGGTACTGTATGTCCCAATATTACCAAATGACCAAATTCTTATCATGTTATAAGATACTATCACAATATTATATCGGGCAGCATTTTAACATCAAACCCTTAATATTTCAAAACCATCATAAATTCGCACAATAACGTTCTCAAGGCGAGTTTAATATAGTCTTATTAAACACTTATCAATTGATCTAGTGTCTTAGACACCAATTAATTCAATTGTAATTTTTGATCAAAATAAGCAAATAATTATAAAATTTAATGAATAATGACACACAAGTATTTTTTTTGTCACATTATGCGTTCAAGAGGAATATGATTTAATTTAGCTTGACCTCAGAAATAAAGCTTGAGCCACCCCTTATATTAATTTAAACTTATCTTATAAAATGTTAAATTAAATTCAATAAGATAGATTAAAGAAATTGGAACAGATGTTTTACTGTGACAGGCTGCAAAGAGCCTAAATATACTATTTTCCTATTCACCATCAGCAGTTTACTATCACCGGCCTCATCATCTGTCATCATCTGCACCTGTTTCTCACTGGTTCATGCTTTAAGTTAGATGTTTTTTATGCTTGAATACTTGATAGATCACTGTGTGGCTTAAAACACACACAAAAAAAATTCTGAAACGGATTATGTACAGGAACTGGAGTGAAACCGAGAGCCAAAAACGAGAGCCAGAAAAGTCCTGTAGCCTGGAGAAATATTACTCAAGACTACATTAAATTACAAAAAGGTATGGCTCTTTGAAAGCTATATATATATATATATATATTGTACTGTATATATATAAAAAATAAGGGGTGACCCAAGACTTTTACATTACTGTAAATTTGTAAGAAACTAATTCCAGCCTTAAGTCATTATAGATCGTGTAAGTAATCTGATTCATTTTGAATTTGCTAGTGTGAGACCATGATGTCACTAGAAATATCATAACTACATATTGTGACATAATATATAACTACAGTATTTTTGGTACATACCTACATTTGACATAGACAATGCTCATAAATCTGTCATCTGCTCAGCAAATTTATAACACCCAACAAGTTTACCCTGTTAGATACAGTACCATCTAACATCTTTTAATAAGAAAACCCAAGTCCTAACTCTAGAGAAATCTAACACACACATACAGTACACACACTCAAAAGAAACTCTACATTATATTTTGTCTGACCTTTTATTTCCACAACTCCCATGACTCCTGTGATTAATTCTGAATCATTGCTGTCTCCTGGCCTGTTCTCTTTTGGAGTGCAGAAGAAGGTCAGGGAGGTTACTTTATAAAACCTGAGTTCTCCTCCAGAAAAAAGAAGAAGAAATAAAACAGGCCATGTGTCAAAAAATATCAATGCTCTGAATAAGGTAGGAATACTATGATGGATTTCTCAACTACAGTACTATGTGGATTCCTGTGAGATTAGTAAAATATGATATGTGTTTATTTTACCATCTCTACCTGATAAAGAACATGTAAGTACTTTCTAAAAGAAGACTGTATCACAAAGACCAAAAATGGTCCCAGAGGGGTTCGTTAAACCACAGCTGCACAGCTACTCAAAAACAATTGCGGCTATGTTAGCTTCCTCTTAAAGGACATCCTCTAAAAAACAGAAAATCAATTTCAATTAAAACACATCATTAAGTTCTATATGAACCTATCATTCATCACCATTGTCCATTACATCTCTCATTCGTAGGTGAGAGGTCAAAAGGTCTGGGTGGACAAATGGCACCTTATAGCAATGGCCGAATCTCCTGCCTTCATCCGCATGTCAGAGCGACCTACTCAAACAGCCGTCTTCATGCCGTCTCACCATCTTCCTCCAGCTCAGAGCATTCACACTGAGGCTCTAGTGAGGAACAGCCACGTTAGGGCTCTAAATGGAGCTACGTGCCTCTCTCGGGCACTCTAAAGAGAAAGGACGAGTCGTCACAAAAGGTCGTCGTAGTCGAGGAGTTTGGAGTGCTGCCGGCTCTTCCATAGTCGAAACAGACGGAAGTCAAAGTACATCTCGATCATCTCCTTCCCTAAAGCAGCAGAAGAAAGAAGATTTTCACTTGCTGAGGTTCAAGAATGACAGAAAGGAAAATGATACATAGTCGGTTTGTATGTTGTTTTCAAAACACAGCCAATTATCTGCAGCAGCCAGACATCTGATCCAGCTGTGCATGAATCCAGAGGAGATAAATAAAACAGAGACAAATCAACTGAGGAAAAGGAGGAGGGTTAGATGGAGGGACAGCAGGAGGGAACTCTCCTGGGTCCAATAACGAGAGCAAGTCTGTAGGGGAACGTAATGAGAGTTTAAATGGAATGTAATTAACAACCAATCAATAGCCGGAAAAAATAACCACAAGTTAAAGCAAGTCAGATTTGTGCATGCATCCATGCCGAGAACGCACGTATCACTCGTGTGTGATCCTGCCTGCTTGTCTTTCTGTTTATTTGCCAATGTGTGATGGATGAGAGTCATTTCCTGACCCATACCATGAGCGAGTTGAGATACTGGAAACCTTTAGCAGGACACATGACCTACTGAGTACTGGATTTTTATATATACACTACAGTATATGGGCAAAAGTATTTGACCAAACGTGTTAATTATTGAATTCAGGTATCTCAATCAGGCCCTTTATCCCCAGTGAAGGGCAATCTTAATGCTTCAGCATATCAAGACATCCTGGACAATTCTATGCTTCCAACTTTGTTGCAACAGTTTGGTAAAGGCCTTTTTCTATTCCAACATGACTGTGCACCAGTGCACTAAGCAAGGACTATAAAGACATGGTTTGATGAGTTCTGTGTGGAAGAACTTGATTGGCCCGCACACAGAGCCCTGTAACGCCAACCCCATCGAGTACATTTAGGAAGAACTGGAACGGAGATTGCAAGACAGGACTTCTCATCCAACATCAGTGCCTGAGGTCCTAAATGCTCTACAGAAGGAATGGGCACGAATTCCCACAGAAACACTCCAAAATCTTGTGGATGGGTTTCTCAGAAGAGTGGAAGATGATACTGTATAGCTGCAAGACTTTATATTGAAGTATCTGCATTTGCATACAGTGTCATATTCAGCCAAAATATGTATACACACTATTAAAATAATAGTAATATCATAATATTATATATATAGCATATAGCAATAAATTTAGTATTAAAATATTTACACAAGTTTTTTTCTTTTCCTGAAGTGTGTATAAATTTTTTTGGCTGACTCTGTATATAAATATATATGAGACAGTAAATCCAAGTGTGCAAGACTGAGAGAGTGTGTGAGAGTGTGAGTGTACTCACCTTGTGCTGAGAGCTCCAGAGGACTCTTAAAGTCCACAGCATATGGTCTCATCAGTCTCTTGAGGTTTTGCACCAGCTGAAAAAAACAGCAAAGAAAACTAAACAGCAAATCAATTTCAAAATGCTGGATAAAAGGAACAAAATCACTAATCGTACAAATAAGTAAGTTATGTCTAAACAGTTGAGATGAAACCTACAGAAGAACGTGATGGATATCAGAGTTGTTGGGCGCCTGAGGGAAGTGGAGGCGGTATGTGTGTCACGGAGCAGAAGGAGTGAAATTACAAGGAACAGTCGAGTTCTAAGCTGTCGGTTTTAGTAAGGCTTATGATTGACCTTTGTTGGAAGGGACTCTGATGTAACCTCTGTGAGAATCCATTCTCTTTGGATCACGTTATACTGTATCTCAAAACTCATGTCACAAACAGAGCACTCACTCAGTTGTTTTTATTCCTAATTTAAAAATATATATATTTCTGCAGTACTTTTCCCTATTTTAGCTGTTTTAATGCATATTTTTTGAACATTTCTTTGCACCAAATTCCTTGTACAGTATGTGAAAACCTACTCGGCAATAAACCTGATTCTGATTCCTTTTCGCATCTGTCATCTGCACCATAAGCATAACTTATGCATAAATATGAATATCAATATAAATATCATAATAATGAATGAATGTGTTAATGTTAATTGGTAATAATGTTATGGCTGATCAGTGTATATTCATTAAAACTAAAACTGCTAAAAATGCTCTGTTTTTTAAAGGTTGACAGTTTTTTGTCAATAACATGATTTATGTTCCAGTTCAAAATCAACAATATTTAATAACTGTGTTTCAGTGCCATCAACACATAATAAACACTATGAACAGTTTCTTAACAGTACCGGATGCATTCATGTTTTACAGTATAAAGTTATATAAAGATCTTAATTGTGTTATGTCATCTCTTGAAGACTTAATAAAAGATAACCTAAATGTATTATATACCCTAAATAATTAGATCCAGAGCTAGTCCATAAGCTATAAGCATTGCTTTTCTCCATGGTACAACACCCATATTTATATGTTATATTGAGTCATTTCTCTTTCTTTGAAGGTGCTGAAAAATGTATTAATTAATCATAAGATGGAAAAAGTCAACGATAATCACACAAGCAGTTGAGTGAATTATGAACCGCCAAGTTCATTACACATTTAGTTGTCCCATATGATCAGTTTTCACACATTAAGACTCGTGATGGCAAGTATGATGCACTCAAGCGCAGCCTGGAAAAAGGATTGTAGGGGCTTAGGATGCCATGTCTACCATTATATCTATTCTCTTATCACTTGAGCCAAAGCCACGCTAAACAAACACCCTGTTCAAGGGAAGATGAGTTCAAATCAAGAAATCATGGGGAAGGGGAGGCTCAAACGGTTAGGGGTCTGTTGAGCCCCTTGAGCAGGTCCCTTAACCCTATCTGCACCAGGGGCACTGTATCCTGGCTGACCTTGCGCTCTGACCACAGTCCCCTAATTGGGATATTTGAAAAAATCTTTTCACAATCTTAACAACAAAAATTGTCTTAAGCAACATCAACTGGGGGACAAATGTTTAAATGCAGACCGAGCAATGCACTTCAACGGACCATCCTAATACTTGAAAAAATACTGTTGCAGGGTCAAGAACATATATTACTATAGTTCACTCTCTCTACTTATCTAAACATGCAACAACAGCAGATCCTCTATTAACAGATCACAGTCCCATGCATTAGAATAAATTATTGGCAGTTGATTAGACCTGAGACAAGTTACAAGTTTAGTTTCATTTAGGTTTAGCAAACTGACTCCATGGATTTAAAAAAACGACAAGAAAATGTCTTCGAAAAGATGAAAGCTTGAGAAGTATGCATTTATTAGCAAGAAAAGCACTTGTCTATGTTTTCTTGTGCACACTACTACTATCTTGGGATGCGGGCAGAGACATGTTGCTGAACATCAATGACACTACAGCTCATCCCAGAGGCTCTAACTAATACAGTCCACCCAATAGGCCAGAGGGGACAGATTCACTACCACAGTCCAATTCGGTATCTGAGGGTGACAACATCTAAACATCTGATCAGAGAGTGAGAAGTAGAGCTCCTGAGTCCAGTCACTTCAGCCCCTGCTTCTCGTGATGAGGTCTTCACCCAGCCACCTTGCCACCTTGCTCAGGGCATCACATTAACCCATTTACTTGAAATGGCACCTACAGTGCTGCTTCACCTGATGCCACTGAGAATGTCAGCCCACCTGCTGCTGATGTCACTGCACCATCTGATTTTGCTGAAGGTATCACCTTTTCGTCTGGCCCACCACTGACACTGCTGTGTCACCAAGTCCGACAGACAAGAGTGCTCTGCTTATCAGAATGTTGCCTCTCTTCTAGTTAAGGACAGTGCACCACCTCCCTGCTCTCCACTTTATGTTGTCCAACCAAAGAACTTCTCACAGCACAAAAAAAACTTTGCACCTCATCCCCTGATTTCTGAGGAACATCATCCTCTCTGGTTCTCCTGGTCTCCTCAGACGTTCAGGAAATGCACCTTAAACAAGGCTAGCACCCTGAGGGTGCTCTATTACAGCCACCACCTGTAATTAACCACATTCACCTCAATCTTTATCCATATCCTGCTCTGCAGACTACAGTACCTCTGTTCGTTTTTTCTCATCATATCTTTGTCTAGCATTTGCTGAGTATCTGTTCTTGTCCCTGCGCCCAGTACCATAGTCCCTGTAGTGGTGATCTAGTTTTGTTTTTGCACAATGTTTATTTAAAAATGAGTCTGCAACCCTTCTGTCTCAAGTTCCAGACATTATTCTCCATGCAATAATAATAGTTGCTTCTCATCTGTCCATGGCACTAGTGACACTAAAAAACAAAATGAATCCACTTAAAAGAGTCTTATTTTTAGCTTTAGACCTAATAATTCATTAATTGATGGAACATTAATAGACAGGATTACTGTTATTACTTTCCAGAAAAAAAGTCACTTATCCAGACCTCTGGATCTGGATCTTGTTTCAAGTGCTTGGTGGATTTTTATAACCGTTCTCATTTATCAAGCAGACAATCTTGACAAAACATAGCAATAAGTACAAAAGACACATGGTCCCAGAAGTATACTGTACACACACTGAACTCAGATTGCCGTTTTGATCAATGTGCTCTGTACAAAGAGAGATAATGTACAATTCTCCACCTAAAACCTTATTAATGCTCTCTTATAATAATAATATAATATATTGCAATATAAATGCCTACGTTCTCGTAGCTTGCCTCGAAAATGCCCTGAGACTGCATTCTAAGAATACATTGATCTTATACGCCATAAGCATCTACTGTTTTCTCTAGAGAACGATATGTTGCATCAAGCGCAGTGTGGCACGGACCTCTGAAGTGCTGCTGACGTGTAGATGAAGTAGGGGATGTATTTTTAGAAGGATGACTACAGTTTCCAGCTGCCCCCCTCTATTACTGAAAAGCTGAGTTAGTACAGGTGAAAGCAATGGGGCAGAAAATCTCTATAAGTGGCGAAAAAGAAGAAATGGCCATGGTTCTTTACCCATGTAAAGCTTTCAGGAGGAACGTTAGTGCACAAGTATATACTGTATGATAGTAAAAAATGTGAAAGTGTGTGTCTTTTTGCATGGTGTGTGTATCTGTGTATACAGGACTACAGTAAAACACTCCAGTCTGATGTTCAAACATACTGTATCTATCATCTGGGGAAAGAAAAGTTAAGTGGCAGAGGTATAGAGAGACTAACAGCTTCCATCTCTTAGAGGCATCAATAAAAATTTTCACTTTTGGCATCCGTATTAGATAACAGCTTCTGGAAAATGTCATAAAAGATTATTTTGCACTTTTGGGGAGGAAAGTGTAACAGCTTCATAAATAATGAAGCTTCCAAAAATATGAAGAATGGTACAAAGATTGTTATCAGTGACAGTCCGTTTCCCACCACAAAAATTCCTTGTAGAATGAGATACCCAATCATACATTGTCTAGTCCAAATACTTTGACAGTGTTACAGGCTTTCTGTTTACTATCCTTGACATACCCAAAGAAAAGATGGTATGAATCAAGTAGAGCATCACTCGTGAAAACATTAAAATAATTGATCGAATGCATTGTCTAAGCCTAATTGCTTCATTGGCTATTGCTGAACTGCATGGTCATGAGCCAATCTTGTCTTGTTTTCCCCAAATGCTCTTTTCATAATTAGAAAAAGTACAAAAGGTGCTGCAAAAGAAACTGGGAATTCTGCCAGCCTAAAAATGATGCATGAGTTATTACTTTGTAAGTCTTACACTTTCTACTGAATGTCCTGTACCATTTTGTACAGCCTGATTTCGTTAACCCATTTTAATACACAGTACTTTGCGAACGTCTTGAGCCACCCTGACTTTCTTCATATTACTTTCAATTATGCAGCTTAAATTTAATAAAGTTTTTGACAAGTTGACAAAATTTTAAAAATTGCTTGTTTATTTAACAACCTCAGCAGCAACCTCTTTTCCCCTCTCATCTGTTTCAAACACTTAGCATTCAGCATCACCAGTATACTAATCATCTGTCATTATCTGCACCTGTTTCTCACTGCTCCATGCCTTAAATTAGATGGCTTTTAATACTTGAATGATTTATAGATGAGTGGCTGTGTGGCTTAGCAAACATAAAACATTAATCTAAAACTGGTCAGGTACAGGGACTGGACTGAAAATGAGAGACAAAACCTTACCAGAAATATTTCTTTGTAAGCACAATATAAGGAAACGTGTAGTGGTTTTAAGACTTTTGCACAGTACTGTATATACTGTAGGATCTTTTACCCAGGGGCTCACCAAATGTATAATAATACATTAAGCAAATAAGAAGAAACATCTTAGTTATATCTACAGTACTAAATGTGAATCTAGTACAGTAATGTAGAATGTGTCGGTGGAATTTGTACCAAAGTATCATGCATTTATTAAAAACAGTAGAAATGTTTAACAAAATATAAAAGAAATATGAAAGCTTATAGCCAATACAAAGACACTGTATTAGACATCGTAGTTCTGTACAAAGTTCTGTACAATACATTATTTTGAAAAAAGTAAGGAGAAATGATTTGATTCTCTAATCTATTTTTTTTTATCATTTCATACAATTTTTTTATTTTTATTTGCCAAGTTAGCATCAGTGAGGGTAAAGAGCATTCCATGCTCGCAAAACAATATTAAAGCCTATGATACTATTTAAGTGTAAAATAGCATACATTAAAAAAAGAAAAAACATGAATGAAAATTCAGAAACACACAGAAAAACTAAAATAGAAAAAGAATAACACACACACACACACACACACACACACACACACACACACACAAAGAGATGAAGGGGCATTCATATGATGTTATTAACTTTAAACAGCATTAATAATGATGCAATGCCAGAATCCTGCCTAAAGGAATCTAGACACTTCAGATTAAATAATTATGCCTCGCTATAATAAAACTCTGCGATAACTTTATACTAAATCAATTTCACTAGTAAAAAAGTGAATTTTTTTCCATATGATAATCATATTGCATGTCCAATTATGAATGAGCATGTGCTTTTAATTAAGGAGGACCTACATTTGTAAGTTGCTGCAGATATATATGCAGTTAAATATACAGTCCTTAATATATATATAAAATGTAAGACAGAGATGCACTTACACTTATAGAGCAAGATTGTGATCTGCAGAGGTGGGCATGTCAGTGGTGACAGAGTGACTTTGTCAGTCACAGTGTGTCAGCATCTTACCTACATCTTTCACATTCCCCCACCTTTACCTCACTATGGCTTACATAACAGTCCCTGTCTACAGGCATAATTTGCTCACACAGACTTTACTTAAACCACATAAAGTGAAACCTCTGATTGCGAGTAATGCGGTTTGCGAGTGATTTTTAATAAATTTTGTACAAGTACCGAGTATCATGTATCATGCATGTGCTTCTTGTTTTGACGCCGAGAGTCACGTGATCACAACTGAGCCAACGGTTTTTCTCTCTCTTGCGCTGCGGAATTG
>JAQMYG010000014.1:17877289-17892531 GCA_030014215.1 Clariallabes teugelsi | reverse complement strand
TAAAGTGCAGGTTAATTTGTTTTATTTTTACTTTACAGCAGTGATTCCGTTAGTGTGTCACTCAATCGAGTGTCAATGGGGGGAGCTTACTTTAGATTCACACACACACACACACACACACACACACACACACATACACAGCATCTGCGCGCACAAACAGAAACACTTATCTTTTGGGATTTATTTTTACTTTTTTTTTAAGGTAAAGTGCAGGTTAATTTGTTATATTTTTACTTAATATTTTGTGTTAATTATTTTTATGTATTTATTTTTTGGGGCTGTGGAATGAATAATTTGATTATGGGAAAATTAAATTATTATTATTATTAATTATGGGAAAATTTAATTTGGTTTAAGAGTGTTTTGAAATATGAGAGCGCTTCCGAAACAAATTATGCTCGTAATCCAAGGTTCCACTGAACTTAAAATCCAGTATAAACTGAACAGTGCAGCCTTTTCGAGATGTGTTATCTGATGAATAATGCATGCTGTACCTTCTCTCCATTAGGATTGCCCAACACATAACAGCCCATAATATGAATGAGATTGGGCTCAGGATTCAGCAAACTCATAAGCCGAGCAAGTTTCTTCCAAAACCTGAACACAAAGAGATTACACAAAATTAGGCAACATGATTTAAATACCTGAAAGTGGCTTATCTTACAATTGGTAAAATATAGGACTGGTGTTGGTCTCATAAGTGTAAAAAGTGCAATAAAATGCAACAAGAAGTTTAAGTAACATATAGCTTAATGAAGTCTTTCAAAGATTTTCTACACAGTTTCTACATAACTCTATATAAATTCAAGGTGCATGTTCTTTTGAGTTTTTGCTAGCTCTGTTGACCTGCAATAGGGTTCTATAGAACTTCTCATTATATTATATTAAGTATTGAGACAGCATATGCCATGCATTAAAGCTATCCATGGCCTGGGTCATCTCCAGATCCTAACCCAACAGCAAACTGTTGGACAGTGGTAAAAAAGGCAGGAAGAGTCAAGAAACCATCTTCTATACATGATCTTCACCAAGCTATCAAGCAGGCATGGATTAAGCGAGTAACACCAAAGTACTGGCATTTATCTCTATACCTTTGGTCATTTGATCTTTTACAAAATTCTTTACAGGAAATTTCTGAGAAGACCTGCCTGGTATATTGAATGTTTTGTTTTAAACAAAATGTCATCAGTTGTTTAGTTGTTAATGGTTCAAAAGAAGTATTTTAGAAGGAACAAGGTGAAAAAGCACTTTATAACCAGTAAAAGTCCATCCTTATTTAATGCTAAGGTTTGGGACAAGAGGTTAGCATTTAATGCTTTCACCAGCTTGGCCTTAGTTTATTTCCTGGTCAGGACACCAATCACAGACACTGACGGCTGAACAAGCCAGTGCTCTTTTAGTGCCCATGGAATTCACAAACACAGATAAATGTGGAGGATTGCTTCAGGAAGGGTTTTTGTCTAAGTTTAATAGAACTTCCATTAGTTTTCCTATAGCAATCCTAGTAATATTGTTCTTTATGAATCTTAAACAATAAGTGTGACACGGCTTATTAAGTCACGTATTTACTGTAGTCGCACATCTTTTTTTTTTGCTCTAAAAAGCAGGCTTCTGGTTAAGTTAGTTTTAGGGGCAACAGGGAAATTTTGGTGTCAAAAATCCCTCTTTCTTGCCTCCGAGTGGTGCAGCTGATTGGCCGAGCTCTCTCAGAGGGGAGGGATGAGAGGTACTTAGTGCTAGAGAGGTAGCGAGCAGTTTGAGAAGATGCGGTCGTATGGCATCACGAGGTTCGTAGGACACACGCGATAGTCTTCGGCCCTCTCGACTGGGTGGTACTGTAGTAGTAGCTTAATGTGTGAGCGCCCTAGTGCCGGGGAGGAATTGGATATGACTAAATTAGGGAGAAAATCGTTCAGTTAAAATTCTGAAAATAGGATTTTAACACTAGGCACCTTTCGTAAATTAACTCACACTGGCCATATCTCAGCATCCGGACATGATACAGTAATAACCTTGGCGTCACAATGGAGCTTATTAAAGCAGGAATCTGAAAATATGCATAACCCAAATCACACAAAATGTGACTTAATACCTGATTTGCATGTCAAACACACCTGACATCACAATGATATCGGTGCCCAGACAGCAGTAAAACTAGCTCTTTGCATTTATTTATACGTAATAAAATGTGATTTCACTCGGTGCATAGCTTTTGTGTTGAAAAGGGTGTTTTAACAGATTTGTTAGTTTAGATTTACAATTCAATTCAGTTGATTTTAACCCAATTTAAAAAACACTACTGTGACATCATCTTTAAGCAAATATAAACAAGACAGCTGTCTTGTCTTACGCATTGATTAATATCATGTTAAGATTTTATGTGAATCTTGTTTTTGATTCACATAAACTGATATTGACTGATATTGTATGTTTAGATATTGTATGTTTAGTCATTTTAAGATGCCAGCTGTATATACATGATCATATTTTGAGAATCCATGCTTTTCCTGAAAGCACTAGCAAACATTCATAAGTTCTAAGCAGAATGGATTGCAGCATTTGTTCCTGTAACATCTACAGTATTGTATAACAGCTACAAACAGTTGTTCTCCAGCTTCCCTTTTTTCCGCTCTTGAATTTAATAAGAGAAAAAAGTGCAGCTTGTTAGTGAGAAGCACAAAGCCTTAAGTCCTGTGTCTTGAACAATTGCATGAACTCTGACTGCTGCAAAGCATCAACACTGGAGGGCTTCTTCCAAAAAACAAAAAACAAAAAAAAAGCTAGCTGAACATCTTGTTAAAAAAAATTTAAAAAAAACTACAGAATCATTGATTTGATTTTTTATGTGAAACTTCAACATCATATGTCCTTGCATAAGTTATCAATATTTAAATTTTTGATCATTTAGTCCCTCTGTCTAGGGTTGTTAAATTATTTAGTTTTCTTAATTAATTTAACATGATATGAGTCCGGGTTGATTCCCGCTTTGGGGAACAGGTATGTGTGCATGGAGTTTGCATGTTCCCCAATGATTCTGGTATACCAGTTTCCTCCCACGGTCCAAAGGCATGCAGATTAATCAAACTGCCCATAGTGTGTAAATAAGTATTTATGTATGTGTGTGTGCCTTGTGATGCATCGACACAGGGTGTACCACGCGTCATACCCTAAGTCTCCTGGGATAGGCTCCAGAACCCATTCCCCCGTCAACCCCCCCCCCACCACCACCACCACCACCCCGCCCTGCAACCCTGTACACAAGATTAAGCGGTATAGATGGTGAGTGAATGAGTGACCTGTTATATGAGCTATGCAAACGTTTTTTTTCCCTATCTTTTAATGCATTCACATCATATCATAATTATGGTAATCATGAGATGATAGCTCACTGCTGTTCATCTTATATTTATAAAGTAGCTATTCTCACCATAATAATAAGAGTTCAGTCCTTAAATTATACCTCTACCTACGTTCACTGCAGACGGCGTTGTCATTTTTGCGTTGGAGTTTGCTTGTTACACTGTCTGATCCTTTTAGATAATTCCTAGCTTCCAAATGGTGTAAGACTGATATGATGCGATGTCTGTCAGTGTGTGTGGGACTCACTGAATCATGTCCTCCTCCTTCTCCACTTTTGCAAACGTGGCCACTTTGTTCTTCAGGAGATACAGGTGCCCAGGTCCTCCCTAAGAGTTTATAAAGGGGTGATGTAGTTAGGCACGGTTTACAGACATGCACACACTTCCTCGTTAGTTGACAATGCACGCACGCACAACAACACAGACTTCTCACCTGACAAAAGATAAGCATGTTCCAAATTTTGCAGCCTTTTCTGTAGGCGGTAAGTTTCTTTTCAATCTCCTCTAGATTTCCAAGGAATGAGATGAGGACAGAGAAGAACAGAAAAGCAGAGACGAAGCAAGGCGAAGACAAAAAGAGGGAGAAAAGGGAGAGATATATGGAGACATAGAGAATGATTTAGTCGACAACAGGTGATAATCGAAAGAGCTTCTGGTAAAGTAAAGATAATACAGCTGATAAACGGGTCACGATTTAAAACACTCACCCAGTATATCATCAAAAGTCGCATGCTCGTGGTCCTACACAGACAAACACAAGAGCATTTCAGATGAGAACATTACCACTTAGTGTGCATTATTGTTTTTACAAATCCTGAAACCTCATTATGTGTGCTTTATTCAAAAGAATCCTCTTCTCACTTCAAGTTCAGTTATGGCAGCCTTGCAAAAATGTCATTTACATCACTAACACAGTCCAAAAGCAGGGACAAGCACATAAGACCATCAAGGCATTAGCATCTCCAAGCATCTTTCGTAACATGCTAGACAAAAGCTGCTTTGATCTGTATGAATAATCGAGTGAAGTGAAAGACTCACGTAGAGGATGGGGATGATGGACGGGTCGTTTCTGCGTATGATGTTGGGTACATACTCCGCCTTCGGAACCTTGGATGAAATCAGCTACGATGAAAAAGTAAAACAAAACATGACAGGCGAATACAAGATCAATCAGTTGGATTGGCTCATGGCAATCAGGCTAAAGAGGCTCAAGAGGCTTGAGTTCAAAGCAAAAGGGCTAGTTGTTTCCAACCAAAGGAGGCATGTAAAATATCAATAACTATAATTATACTCAATATCATCTTATTCTGTGAATAGCTATATTCATTTTATATGAGGAGAGTTCAAGTCTCACCGGGACATTTGATGAAATTTCTCATGAATGAAGGCGTAAAATAACGTTCGAGTCAAACCAGGACTTGATTGTGCATTTGATTGTATTTTACAGAACACTTCAATAATAGTAGTCAGTCGTTCAGTGAACATTTAGCAGATGTGTAGAACACCTGATCCTTTTGATGGATGGATAACTTGTCACCAACTTGTGGAAGAGACACATCTGTCTGTGGGAACTGGACACACAAGCATTCACTTGAACTCGTCTGGGAGTTATTGCCACCACCCCCATACAGTCTTGACCTTCCACATGTTTGGTCCATTAAAGGGTTTCCAGAAACGAGAATCTAAACACTTCTTGGGTGAAGCTGAACCATATTTATGAGTCAAATGACTGAGGTATGACTCTGATATAAGACATCACATTACAATGTTTAGCTTATTACTTGAATACTCTGGTAAGTGCTAAAACAAGGTAATGATCAGGTTATTAGTGTGCAAGTAAACCTCCTTACGGTGAAGTCAGTTAGGTGAGGTACCGCTAAACTCCATGAGTGTATGTGTGAGCGTGAATGAGTATGACTTGACCATGTGCTCACAATGATTTTGGGAGGAATGAAGTCATCTCCTTCACAGGCCAGCCTCTCCAGCTCTTTCTCCTCTTCCCAGTCCACGTCATCATACTCTCCTTCATCCAGAGTCCCAGAGGACGCCTGCAGATCTCCACCTGAGACAGAGAACCAGAGAAAGCGAGACACAGAGAGAAAGAAAGACATAGGTAGAGACAGACAGAATGAGGGTAAAGATAAGAGAACTGTAGCCTGTGATTTCCTGCTATTTAAAGAAGCAGGTTGCAGTCATTGTAGCCTTCTAGTGCCTGTAAGAATAACAGAAATGACAACAATAACAATAACCGAGTCCACTTCTGTACATAGTGCCTATGTACGAGTGCAGCCCAGAAAACTGGGATTCTCACTCAATCGCTCACTGTCTATACCGCTTTATCCTATATACAGGGGGGCCTGGAGCCTATCCCAGGAGACTTAGGGCACGAGGCAGGGTACACCGTGGACAGGGTGCCAATCCATCGCACACACTATGGGCAATTTGGAAACGCCACTTAGCCTAATCTGCATGTCTTTGGACTGTGGGAGAAAACCGGAGTACCCGGAGGAAACCCACCAAGCACGGGGAGAATATGCAAACTCCATGCGCGTATCCTCGAACCTGGCCAGGCATCGAACCCGCAACCTGGAGGTGCAAGGCGACAGGGCTAACCACTACACCACCGTGCCACCAAACTAGAATGCATACAATATTTTAAATCAAACCCTGAAATACCGTTAGGAGAAACTAGCCACATTAGTTTTCAGGCAATATTGAGTTTTATAAAGCATTACACACTTTTATGTAACATTAGTAACATAAAAAAAAAATCAGCAAGGCAAACAGCAGACTGATCACCCGTGTCCTATATAATATAGAACACAAAGACAGATGGAGTATGGAGATGAGATGTGAAATTACACACACATACACTCTCATCTCTCACATGCACGCACACATGCACAGATGTGAAAACAGAGAGAGTAACTGTCACAGTGAAGTGACACACACACACAAATGGCCTGCTACGGGAGTTCGTGCGTGAAAGATAAGACTGTTATGAAGCATGCAAGTCCTGATGCTAGTGCTTGTGTACACACGCTCCTGCACAATTCTGAATTTACACTGCTGGTGTAGGTCTGTGTAGGTGAGTGTGTGCACACTCACTGTCTCTGGAGTCGTGAAGCGAGTCTGGCTTGATGGGTGTTGGGTCACTCCAGGAGCGGCTGAAGCTCTTCGCTTTGCGATCTGCGAATGCTAATAATGGAGTGGAGGAGCAGAGCATCACACATGCTGCCATTCACCTCGGACACACAAACACATACACATCGCACTCATCTCGCTGTCACCAAAACGGCGAGAGTGATGCGCACTGAGAGGTCTTTCTATTGAGCTGTCAAGCGTTTTAAGTGGCTGCTTGGAATTTACATCCAAAGTCTTTGAGACTGGTAAACAACAAGAAGCGCTATTTTCGTGCAGGGTTGAGTGATTTATTGGTAAAGGCTTTCTGGAATTAACATCAGAGCATTTACCATCTGTCAGGGGAAGAGTATTTTCAAACGCAAATCGGTGCAAGGAGTTTGTTAACTACTTAAGGCACATCATCGGAACTTAAACACAAGGCCAAACAGTACTTTTTCATTATAATCTTTTTTTAAGTCCATAGGAATTTCTCATGCCAGAAAATATCAAGCTACAGCTTTACGATGGAGATACTGAATAAAACATTTTAACACAGAAATCTTCACCTTACCCAAGACTACACATGTTAAAATCTGTTTATGTGGAACTATATGAATGGTATTAAAAAAAAATTATAAGTGTATCAATATAAAAGGGGTGTTCAGGTCATACTGGGACAAAAGACTTCATTTACAGTATTAAATTGTGGAATCTGTATATGGCAACTGTACACACGGTTATTCACCAACACAACTTGCACGTTACAGGAACTCGACTGAGAGTTATTGTCACATCCTCCGTAAAGTCCTGATCTCACTCCATGCCATCTTCACATGTTTGAGCCAGTAAAGGAGTTCCTGGAAAGCCAGCGTTTCAGAAATTAACCAGGTAGCTCCAGTGTACTGAGAAAACGTTCTACCTTGATGATATCCAAGCACTAGTGAAACGCTGGGATAAGTGCATTAGTGTGGCAAGGGATTATATAGAACAATTATGGAAGTTTTTACTCTCATAACTGTGTTCTGTTATTCTGTTCAATCGAAATTCCTGGTTTGACCCGAATACTCTTCAAGTAACAAATATCAATAATATCAATATGGTAATCTTACATAAAGCTAAAATATTGTTTTAAGAAAATCTAAAATCTAAATCTATAATAAAAAATTGGACATGGATGCTGAATTGAAAGACAAATACAAAAGCAAGACTTGAAAGGTAATCTCAGCACACCTACTGTACTGTAAGCACGCCACTTTACAATTATGCTGCTCTTTACCACCAAATTACCACCATATGTGCAGTAAATCATACTCAAAAACACAACTAATCTACATGCCACGCCCACCTATCCTTGCACCTTCTTCATTGTTTGCGTTATGATTGCGAAAATTGGTCAGGTGTCAGGGAAACGACAAACATAAACATAGTGTTAATGCGTGAAAATAAATTCATCTATTTATTTTCAGACTTTGTTTCAAGCAACATGTAATCTGAATGAAAACGATAAAAATGGCCACGATTACTGCAAACACACACACCTACGCACACAAACACACACACACACACACACACACACACACACACACACACCCGGCAAACACATTACTCACTTTGGGCCTTCATCCTCCTGCTGCCCACCATCCGCAGGTGTTTCCGGAAGTTTCTGAAGTGCAGAGGATTCAGTGAGGATGAGAGGGTAGAAGAGACAGATAGGTGAGAGAACAGAAAGAACAGTAACACCAACGCACACTGAGAGAAGACAGAAACAGAGGAAGGTTGATAGATGATTCATTCAGATGTGATCCAGTTACTTATGATAAATGCAGGAGGATGAGTGTTTGAAGTTACAGAACAGATTCGAATCTGAGTTTGCATGTGATTTGTTAGTTACTGGAGGAAAGAAAAAAATTGTCCAGTCAGATTTTTATTATACTGTAGGCATGTTAACAAAAGCTGTAGCAACAATGTAAGCGACTTTAGGCAGAAATCTATTAAAGGGATAGTTTGGGCTTTTCAAGTCTGTCTGGAATCAAATCTGATATGCACATAAGTACATTACAATAGGGCTTGAACGTACAGTAATACATTGTACTCACTTTCTGGAAAATGTAAGTTTTTAGACTGGACTACAATTCCAGAAACTGGGTAAGACAATGCTGAAGGTGTACAGTTGCAACCATGGCCATGAATTGCTATATTTGGCATTCCAGATGATTTAGTTTCATTGAGTTCTGCACATAAATGTGTTATTACTTTCTCATCTTTGTTGGCCAGACGTTCCATACTTTTACCCTGAAAGTCCATTAAGTGTTCCTCCATCTCTCAGTGGATAAAAGATTTTCGGAATGTACAGTATGACCTCCATGTTACACACAGACCCTTCTGAACTGGGGAGCTTCTTTACATTTTTCTAGAGACCGTGGAGGCCAGTGGTGACCGTTGTATTTATTTCCATTTGTACAAGCGTAATAGGACCTCTGATCAACTTTCACACACTACGGGCAATTCGGGAACACCAGTTAGCCTAATCTGCATATTATTGGACTGTGGGAGGAAATCGAAGAGAACCCAGAGGAAACCCATCAAGCACAGTGAGAACATGCAAACTCCATGCACGCAGACCCGGCCACCCTGCCGCTATATGATGATTGTTCAATAAAAATTATTTGCAAAAAAATGGCTTATATAAAAAAGATCCTAAGCAAATCGTCCTTTGCAGCTGTGATTTTACTTTTTTATTCCTAACTTTGAGCATGAAGATTTTGTTTTCATGCTGACAGAATTCTTGTAAACAACCATAATGCAGAAGGTGGGATTTGTTTGAAAATAATTTCTAATACTTCCTAATGTATTAATGCCAGAAAGAAGTGAGTGTTGTCAATTGTACTTTAAAACATTTGAATTTCATTTTAATTTAATTAAATTTTGACCATGGGCATCATTGTCATTAACATTTCTGTAATACAAACCAAGAAAAAACTCTTTTTTCTATTAAACACATCCTGGTTGTACTGTATGTGATTCGGTCCTCAATGCAAAAGTGATCACACATCTACAGACAAAGTCTGACTGACATTCCAACAGCTTAAGCACTGCCAAATGCTTTGGCAATGGAAAGCGGTGATAGATTTACAAAATGCCTTCTTCAGTGCTGAAAGTAAATAAATAGAATTTGGAGAAGGAAAAAAAGCCCACTTCACCAACATGCTGTCTCGGTGGCTATCAATATCACTTCCAAAAATAAGACAAGCCTCATGGGTGTTAAACACTGCAATCAATCACAAAGTTAACCTTGGTCAACTGCTACTGATGATCCATTCACAATAATGTCCACCCAGTATTTTGTATTTTAAGAAAAACTAATTGATTAGGACAGTGCATCTCAATCTTTCTATTGCCTCATTAAATGGTCAGACAGAAAACACAGCATACCAAATACTGGAGTTATGTACAGCATCTCGTTCATACAAATCATAAAAAAATTGCCCGAGTTCTGCCTTGCATGAATCTTTATAAAAAGTGTTTTTGTTTGTTTGTTTGTTTGTTTGTTTTGTTTCAGTGTCCTAAAAAGGCTGTTAAGAGCCATCGACCATCACAGTGACAAATATGCCTTGTCCAAACCTATTATATCTACCATGTCTTGATTTTATGAGTGCTTTCTTTCAATGCTCCCTGGCAGGTGTACATAAATAATGATCAGACAAACACAGATACACTTTCCCTTGTGACTCCTGATCTTAATCAAAAAAAGCTGTTTTCTCTGCTTTCTCTCCCACTCGATCTCCTTGCTATCCATCTCCACTGGTTTTTGTTTTTATCAATACAGCTTTGGTACACAGACAGACCTAGATTTCAGATAACCTTTGTCTGTACACTAGTCCTATCTCTTGTCTTCTTTTGAAGCAATTCTAAATATACAGTATGTAATGTAAATAAACAGTATTATCAAAGATGTCCGTTTAACTGCAGTGCCAACATTCTCCTGCAATCTCACACTATTCTGATAATGGAATGTGCATGAATACATTAACATTATTAATGTAATAACAGTACATGTTGTGAGAGTGGTGCAAATGGCAAAAAATATTTCTAATCAAGTATGCTAAATATTAAAAAAAAAGCAAACATGAAAGATGAAGTTGTTAAAGAAAAATAATCAAGAACAGCATTGCATGATGTGGTGCAGTATGAAGCCAAGTTAACATTATCCCATCAAGTACTGTATGAAGTGCATTCAAGTCAAACCGAGACTTTAAATTTCTCATGAATTAAGGCATAAAACTGTTTTTGTTACCCCATTTTAATATCAATGAACTACGATGGGTGTTCAATTCAAACAGGGATTTGGTTTAGTTTTAGGGAGGACTTTAATCATAGTACAATGCTGAGACTCCTAGCCGCAGTAAAATATTTCAATGGTAGAAACATTTTAAAGAAGGCCGTACGTGAATGACAATCCCGGCCAAGGGGGCTCGGAGCCCACTACAGTTGTTCCCGTGAACACTCACATCTGGCTGTTGGAACTGTACAGACAATCATTCAAGAACAACACTAACAGGTCATTGAAAAATCTTGGCTGGGAGTTATTGCCACATCTGCCGTAAATTACTTTACTATGAGGACATCTTGAAGACATCTGGGTTGTTAACATTATTAGGCTTTACTGGGTCCTGAAGACATTCCCAATAGTTCTGTAGGACCTCTGCATGGTCCTGAGGACGTCCTGCTCTCTTATCTGTGCCATCTGTGAATACTGATATACAGTAAACTATCCTCCTGATAAAGACGATTAATGAACCCCTTCTAACTGAACAAATTCAAGAATTTAGCTTTCTTATTAATTTCAGCATATGAAAAAACCCAAATATAAGATTATGAAAATGATTTGTAAACATCCTCATAACTTGAGATGATGTTCTACTGGCAGACATTCTAATGTTGTTTCATTCTAAAAATAAAGGTGTGATGTAAGCAAAATTCTCAGCTAGAAGCATAATAAAATAATACTGCTATTCTGCTTGGCTAATATGAAATTGCAATCACTCCACCGCACAGCACAGTGTTGCACAGCAGCCTAGCTGTTAGAGTAGCTCATTACTTTTTCCAACTTGAACACTCTCGTGATTTGATCATCTACTGTATACAGTAGTGACTGAAAACTACAGTGATGTGGAGATTCTCATGTCATCATGCATTTCCTCTCTGTGATCATGTTTATACAGTATAAGGAGGACAAGGTGCCAAAAACACTAAAAACATTGACAGCACTGCTTTTTCTTTTAGTCTGCTGGTGTTACTAATTCCTTCTTTCTTTACCTCTGTTAGAAATCATGATAGGTGATGAGCAGCGCGGATCTTTAACACGTTTCAAAAATAGAAAGCTCCCCAAGAAAGCTAGGTATTTTAAGAAAGAGATTTTAATTATATGCTCTAATGATCTGTCTGTGACTCTGAAACAGAGTGTGTGTTTTAAATAGAGAGATGACTCGAGTCTTTCTGCTTGAGTGTTTCTGACATGTTCATTGTTTGCTACCATGAAGTCTTGAAACAAAGACAGACTTTATTTACACACATTCAGACTATGCCTATTTCAGTTTGTATGCTTCTGTTGGTATCTTTCTGCATGTTAAAATGATAAGTTGCTAAAAAAAAAATTTAAAAATTTAAACCCTGTATAAAAACTGAACAACCTCTTTGTGATTTTCTGAACAGCGGTATTACAGCTTAACTATGTGACCTCTGGTTGTCACTATCCTGGCAGGAGCTGACTCTACAGTACCTACTGTAAACCAGTTATTTCAGAAATGGGCAAATTTCAGAACAATCAGAGCCTGGCTGTTGTTTGGAACAGCTACACACAAGCTAGCTAGCTTAGCTTTAGCCACTTTAGAATTTTTTATAAGCTAAAGCTTAACTGTGGTAAGCTTGTGCTTACCACAGTTACCACAATTTCTGAAAAGCTAAAGCTAAGCTAGCTACTGTAGCTTGTGCCTACTTACTACAGTTACCACAATTTTTGAATTCTAAAGTTAGCCACTTTAGAATTTTTGATACGCTAAAGCTAAGCTAGCTAGCTTGTGCTTACCACAGTTACCACAATTTTTGAAAGGCTAAAGATAAGCTAGCTACTGTAGCTTGTGCCTACCACAGTTACCACAATTTTTGAATTCTAAAGTTAGCCACTTTAGAATTTTTGATAAGCTAAAGCTAAGCTAGCTAGCTTGTGCTTACCACAGTTACCACAATTTCTGAAAAGCTAAAGCTAAGCTAGCTACTGTAGCTTGTGCCTACTTACCACAGTTACCACAATTTTTGAATTCTAAAGTTAGCCACTTTAGAATTTTTGATAAGCTAAAGCTAAGCTAGCTACTGTAGCTCGTGCCTACCTACCACAGTTACCAAGCTAGCTAGCTTAGCTTTAGTTTATCAAAAATTGTTAGGTGGCTAATGTTAATTTATTTGCAACCATTATTTGGAATTTGATTAAACTTCATGAACTGCACTTCATCATTTCAATTAGCTAGTTACCTAAAGTGATGCAGAGCAGACAGCTAGCAGTTTGACACCTGCACTGCAGCTGCCACTCAAATCGGTAACACCTCATGTAATTTGTGTAATTTTATGGATTAATATGTTTTTAACTGAAAAGTTACATAAAAATTCACCACATATAATTGTCATGAATGGGAAATGTTGATATGCAGACAAAAAAAAGTATTTTCTGTAGTAAATTTGGGCTTTTTACTATGGAGCTCTATAGTGATTGACTCACTTTTGGAGCCTACTGGTCAGTCAAGGAACTGCAAGGTTTTGTCCCTTCCATGTTTTGTACATACATTATACATTGTTTTTTGTTAATTTTTCAGAAGCGGAGGTTGCCCCTTGGTTAAAATACAAATGTAACAAACAAATATGAATTAAATCCCAGAGTCTTAACCTTAAATGACTGGGTACATTTATATACATAGTCCCATGCATATTTTAAATGTGTCCTGAATTTTTACATTTGCATTTTTATTTCCCTAAAGAAGAATCACTTCATCAACAAGAGATCTGATAGAAGGAGCTTTTTTCGATGTGAACTGCATAGACCAAAGAGACACACCACATCAATTTATCCCCACTGGCAGGCATTTCAACAAAATAACACCTTTTACTATTCTGGACAGTCGTTGTTAAGCTCTGGAAAAGCGTCAGCACTCTCTCCTGGCCTTTAGACACACTGTTAGCGCTCTGCCACTTCACCATGTTTGACATATCTGCAGCACAATCAAAAAAAAAGTCAACTTCACGAGTGACACATGGATGTTCTACGGATAAAAATTTCAACACACTTCTCTGTACCAAAATAGACGCAATAACCAAGCCAAGACCAAGATCTGTAGCTGAAGTGAGAGAGAAGAAATGTTAGTGCCAGCACAAAAACAAAGCAAACTAAGAGTAACTGATTGAGATAACTGAGATTTCTGAAATTACTGGAATTGAGACAAGCTTTATTAAAAGCTAAAAAGATAGTGCTGAACCATCATATTCAAAGAAGGAATGTGGTCAAAACAATATATGAATGACAATTATCAGAGATCACTTAAACACTTTGTGAATTTGCATCATTAAAGACTAACAGTATAAATCACAGCTATGTTTAATAGTGAAAGTAAGAGCATTTGATGAGAATTCATAGGATCGGGACAAAACAATGTGTGGCCATAATAAAACCACTTGTTAATCAGACTAATCAGAAGAAAGGTGTCAGGTTTTAATTTGGAGCTATGGAAAAAGGTCATATGGTCTAATGAGTCCAGACTGACCTTATTCCAGGATGATGCGTGTATTAGGGTGAGTAGGGAAGCACATGAAGCGATGCATAATGCACACTGTACAAGCCTCTGGAGGCAGTGTTATGATCTGGGGTTGCTTCAGTTGATCAGGTCTAGGCTCACTAATGTTATGTGGCAACAAAATAAAGACAGCTGATGACCTGAGATCTGTACTGCATTTTCAGGTTATCACATCTATAGAGTTGTTCTTTCCTGATGGCATGGGTATATTCCTTGATTTAAATTGTAAGAGGGATTCTAGGAGCATGAGGAATTATTTTCACTTACAGTATGATTGGCCCCCACACTGTGCAGCACAATCAAAGCTAAATGCAGTCGAGTGAAATACTGTATTAGAACATGTCAGGCAGTGTACGTAACTCCAGAAAAAGGTACTGTATGGGATTATATATACTGTATCATGAATGGAAAATGTCAAAATGTTAAATGTCAAAGTGTGAAATCTTTTGTGTCCTAACAAAGAATCATCACAGTCAAATGGACAAAGGTATATAGAGACGAGCTCCTTTTAAATAAATAAATAAATAAATAAATTTCAGTCGATTTTAATGTAGGATTTGGAATACAATTTCATTCTATGTCTTAGAGCCTTTATCAGGGCAGTGCCATTCCTAGGGATGTCTGACCCTCCCGAGCTAGTCCTCTGTACAGAGCCAGTGTAGTATGAGGTATGTATATAATGTGTAGCGGTATGCCTGGTATTTTGACTATGAACTTGTATTAATGAGATAGCTATGCACAGTAAATAGACGTATCGTCTGATGCATTATGCTCTGATGTCATCCTGCAGAACTCCTGTTATTGAGCAGCGAGGTACATTAATTAAAGAAGTCCTTGAGCTGTGTCTTGCTGACAGCTCCCTATTGACCTGCTCCTTTACTCTCAATTGCTTCTCTTTTTGAGTGGCTGTGTGCTGATGTCT
>JAQMYG010000014.1:17779976-17799395 GCA_030014215.1 Clariallabes teugelsi | reverse complement strand
GTTGGTGTGAGAGAAGAGGATGCAGAGGATAGGGTTAGATGGAGACAGATGATTCGCTGTGGCGACCCCTGAAAGGGAACAGCCGAAAGACAAAGAAGACTGTACATGCTTCCACTGGGCATCATAATTCATAGATACAGTATTAGCTTCTACTGTTATGCGGATGACACATAGTTACATGTCTCAGCAAAGCCAAAGGCATCACCTTAACAAAGTTGAGCAATGTGTGAAGGACATTAGACACTAGTGCTTATTAACTTCCTCCTTCTTAATTCTGACAAGACAGGAGTATTGGTACAAGGACCATAAAAAATCTTTATTAATCCCAAGGGAAATTACTGTTGTGCAGCAGCACAGAATAATAGTCAGACAGCTAAAACATATACAAGTACAAAGGGAAACAAAAAAGGAAACAATTACATTTAATAAACCAAATACACAAAAGTACTATTTATACCTGCAATTGTACACAGTGGTTGTAATTGTACAAAAAAAAAAAAATCAAGGGGGATGATGTGGTCAATTTTTTTTAACTAACCATAAATAAATGATTGCAAAATATGTCAAATTTTACATTTTTTAAGAACAGTTTTATTTACAAAATATAAGCGTAATTAAATCTACTTGGATCCATCAAAACAAATCACATGCATTTAAACATGCACTTGTCAAAAATCATTCGATCCTTTCCGTGGCTTTCATCTGGGGAGGATTATACGAGTAGAATAAAAATCTACACTAGATAAACATTAGTAATTAACTAATTTAATTTAATAGTATTGTAGCTTTGGATGACTACACACTAGTGTCTCTGCCTCTATCTATTTCTGACCCTTTTGTACCCAACCATGTAGGTAAAGCCACAAAGTCTAATGAAAAAACAAAGCTGCTTCTTTAATTTGAGAATGAAATTACAAAAATTAGGTAAAGAACGCGTCTTTTATAAACATTAAAGCTGTCAGTCATTTCTAAAACTCCTGTATTAAATTGAATATTTCGTTTTCATCGGATTTGTGCGAATGCATCATACCTTCAGTTCTCTCCTTTTTAAAATATGCCGGAACCTGTGATTGATCTGTTCTCTTAGCCATTGCGAAAATGCAAACATCGAACTTGTAAGCAGCACATTACAGTATTGAATTCTGATTGGCTAATTGCCATTATGATCATACATAGAGAGTTTTAAGATTTCATTCTCATGACAAATTTTACATAATACACAGCATTATTAATCTAAAGGGGATGGGAAGGGGAATGATGGTTTAACAAAGGGCATGGTTTTTGTCATTTTTTTTAAACAGAGGTGTGGCATTCCACCTCAACTTGAACCCTGCTTGTACAGGAAAGTAGTATGTCTTCAGAACATAATTGTGCAAATATTGTACATGCTGTTTGTAAGATTGTTCATGAGCTGCATGAATAAACATATATACAGTGGCAATCCTCGTCTCATTAGCAACAGGGAGGTCTATAATACCCCCGTCCTGCAGGGACTAATTAAAAAGCCTAATGGGTGCAGATATAAACAACCTTCCGTAACACTTCTTAGAGCAGCGAACCTGTCTCAGTCTATTATTGATCTTTTTGTTTGTTTGTTTTTTGTTAAGAAAACACAGAGTGTTAGTCAGGGTGATAGTCATTATTCAATACGGTCGGTAATATGGTCCAGTGAGTCTTGTCTGTTTCCCATGACTGAGGCTGCTTTCCTGAACAGCTTATTAAGCCTATTGGCATCTTCCACACTCAAACCAATGCCCCAGCACACCACCGAATAAAAATTCAAACTGACCACAACAGACTAATAAAATACTTTCAGAAGTGGACTGCATATAATAATATGAGCATGGAGCTTATCCCTCAGCAGTCTCAGTTGATGATGTTAAAAGTGCCTGAGAAATCAAAAAACGTCATCCTCACCATGTGGCTCTGTTTGTCCATGTATAAGATCTGCTATGTGTAACAGGTAAATCATCCATTCCTACTGTATATGGTCCTGATATGCAAAGTTTTGCTCCAGTGCTGTTTTAATCAGGAGATGAAGGTAGTCCAGGACCAGCCTTACCAAGGTCTTCATCATGTGTAATGTGAGGGCTCCTGGTCTAAAGTCATTTTGGACCTTTGGTTATCCTCTAACTGGGACCAGACATGATGTTTTCTATATTTACATTTACGTTTGTGCATTTAGCAAATGTGACTTAAAAAATGCTTTAACGTTCCTGTCATTGGATAGGTCCTTACACTGGTTACCAGATTAGTAACTAAGTACCATCAGTCAAACACTGTTGGGAAGGGTGTTTTTTGTTGTTGGTGGTGGTGGTTCTTGTGGTGGGTGGGAATTAACCCAAATATCTAAGAAACAGATAGGTCTTTAGTCGTCACTTAAATATTGCCAGTGACTTAGCTGTACAGACATCTACTGTAGATGAAGTTAATTTCACCACCTAGGTGCCAGAACAGAAAACAGCCTAGATGCATCTCTTCCCTGATACCTGAGAGATGGTGAGAACAGTCGGGCAATGCTGGAGGATCAGAGGGAATGTGGTGCAGTGTGGGGTGGTAGAGCTGAGAGGTAAGTGGGTGCTGGGCTATTTTTAGCTTTGTAGGCAAGCATAAGCAGTGCACTTGCCAGTGCAAGGAGCAGAGAAGTGGGGTGGTGTGGGGGAACTTAGGAAGGTTAAAAACAAGCCATGCAGCTGCATTCTGGATTAGCTGCAGAGGACAAATGTGGACAGAGGCATATCTGCCAGGAGTGAGTTGCAGTAGGACAGTATTGAAATAACAAGGGACTGAACAGGCACCTAAGTAGCGTGTGTGGCGAGAAATATACAAATTCTGCTTTAGTTGTAAAGACAAAATTGACAAGAGCTAAGTAAGCCAGCAAAGTGTGGAGAAAGGACATTTATTTGTCCTGACTTACCCCAAGCTTGCGGGCAGTGACTGAAGGAGTGATCTGATTAATACAGGCTACAGCTACCTACAGTAATACAGGATACAGCTCTGGGGAAGAAGCTTAGAAGTCTGTTAGTGTGTGTCCTGATTGTCCTATATCTTTTGCCCCATGGGAGGGGCACAAACAGTATATGTTCCGGATGGGTAGGATCCTTGTTGATGTTGCTAGCTCTCTTGTGTAGACGGCTAGCATAAACTTTGTCAAGGTTGAGGAGCTTGGTTCCCACAATCCTCTGTGCAGTCTAAACTGTCCGAGCCAGGTATCTCCACTTCTCTGCAGTGCAGCCGGTGTACCACACTGTGATGCGGTGACAGAAAATGCTCTCTATCATGGTCCTATAGAAATTTACTAGGAGCTGAAAGGGTACATTAGCCTTCTTGAACTTTCTTAGGAAGAAAAGCCTCTGCTGAGCTTTTTCCACTAATTGGGAAGGGTCCATGTTATGTGCAGGAATTTGACATCATTAACCCTCTCAACCTCCTCACCATTTACAGTATGTGGAGAGGTGGTGGTATTGTTTTTCTGGCTCTACTGTCCACAACGATCTCCTTTGTTTTAGTGGTGTTCAGTTCACCAGGTCAATATCCACACACCACTCAACCAGATGTTGAACCTCCTCTCTGTAGTGTCTCATTATTTTCTGAGATTAGTCCCACTACTATGTTGTCATCAGCAAACATCACTATGGTGTAAGAGAAATATACAAATTGTGGGTGATTTTGTAGTCATATGTAAATCGGGTAAAAAGGGCTGGACTGAGGGCACAGCCCTGCGGACCTCCTGTATTTAGGGTAAGAATAGATCAGGTGTGCTTTCCCATCCTAACATTCTGTGGTCTGTTAGTGAGAAAGTCCAGGGTACATAAACAGAATGTAGTGGTACACAGCTTGTTCACCAGTTTGCGGGGCACTATTATATTAAATGCAGAGCTCACATCTACAAATGACATCCTAACATAAGTGTTGGGATGCTCCAGATGAGACGGCTTATGTGGAGTGCAATTGAGATTGCATCCTTTGTAGATCTGTTCCTACAGTAGGCAAACTGGTGTTTGTCCAGATCAGTGGGGATGTTGGCTTAGATGTGGAAAAAGACAAGCATGTCAAAGCACCAGGCATTATTAACATATATACACACACTACTCCACCTTTGTTCACACTGGAGGCAGCCTTTCTATCAGCTGGTTAAACAGAGCAGCCGGCAACCTTGATAGGCAAATCAGGGACAGCACTATCCAGCCAAGTCTCTGTAATTACCATCTTGCAGTTTTTCAAACAACTGTGAGAAAATCCTTAGTCTTATTTTGTCCATCTTGTTGACAAGTGACCGGGAGTTCGTGAGAAAGAGACTCAGAAGCGTGGTCTGTGCGGATTAGCCTGCAGCCTAGCCTGCATGCCGGTTCTTCTGCCCCTCTTAGATTCCTTTCTCTATGCTGCCTCTGACGCCCCATGGGTGGGATAGAATAGAATAGAATTTAGGTACTGAACCTTGTGGGACACCTGTGGAAAGTCAGCATGAGGTAGATGTGAATCCCCTTCAGGTCACCGATTTTCTAGGTAGGAAGGAAACCATTGCCATGCTGTACCACAGATTCCAAGGCTTGCAAGTAAGGACAAGACTCTTACTGTGTCAAATGCAGGTGAGTAGTCCAGGAGGATGAGGACAGATGATATTTTAGCTGATCTAGCAGCAGGGAGCTTCTCAGTGACAGACAGAAGGGCAGTCTCTGTTGGATGTGCCGTTTTAAATCCGAGTTGGTTAGGAGGTTGTTCTGCAAGAGATAAAGTGACATTTTTTTTCACTTGCTCAGTTGTGGTAAAGAGACTAAGGGGGCTGAGGTGGTGATGAGGGGATTCTGTGGATGGGTGTGTAATGTAATCTATGATGTGTGGAGACTGTGACAATGGCTGAGGTGCTGCAAGAGTGGAGAGAAGGTGTGAATGTATAGATGTGGATGTTACATCCTCTATGATATGTGGACACAGGAAAGAAGGAGGACTGGAATTACCTGAAGATGGCATCACAGTAAATATTTTCTTGTTTATTCAAGCTACAGCACATTCATTTCTCTCTACACATGCCTTTCAGTTGTCCGTTCAGTCTCTTGTTATTTCAAGTTTGGACTACTGCAACTCACTCCTGGTAGGTTTGCCTCCATGCACCATTTGACCACTGCATTAAATCCATAATGCAGCTGCTGCATGACTTGTTTTCAATCTTAATAAGTTCTCCCACAACACCCACTTTTCTGCTCCTTTCAGCTGCAGGACTTCATGTAGCTGTTAAATTCAAGACACTGATACTTGCTTACAAAGCTAAAAACTGCCCAGCACCCACTTTTTGACCCTCCACCAGGTCACACCAGGTTCCCTCCAAACCTCCACCACTCCATAACTAGTTACACATAAAACACAGTTTTAGTCACAAAATATCCAGCATTATATTTTGTATCTCTACATGCATCTACACCTCCTGTCCAAAAAAAGTTGGACACTTAAATATTTAATTGGACCACCTTTTGTTCGATTACAATTGTGAAATCGTTTCAATGAGCCTATGCAATGTCACAGCATTTATTTCAGTTCAGAGTCCTTAATTTCCCTCCAAAGTCTTGTATTAATTATGGAATATAATGATATATTTTGTAAGAAATGAGAAGCTTCTCATTGCATCACATAAATTACTTGTTGCCAGCTGATTAATCACTGTGTAGTGGGTTCAGGTGAGTGACAGCAGTGTCTACCTATCGGACTGAGGTACCTCCCTATTTAAAGGTTGTTTGGCCGTTGCCTGTAGTGGGTTTAGGTGGGTGACAGCCGTGTCTACCTATCGGAGTGAGGTACCTTCCTATTTAAAGATTGATTGGCTGTTGCCTGAGTGGCGTCACGTCCGGTTTCCCCTTTGTTGTCTGTGTTTGTAGCAGCTGAGTGGTCGCGTTTCAGGCATCCTTGTACCCTATCGTGCTATGGTGAGATATGGCTTTGATTAAACCTGTGCCTGTATGTGCTTTCGCTATGGAGATCTGAACGGAAACTCCCTCTCGTTGCTATTCCTGCATTGGTTGCTGTTTTGTTTGTGGCGCCACTAAGTGCTGCTGTCCTATACGGCTTTGAAGACGCTGCCGCTGACATTACGGAAGCTACTGCTGATGATTTATGACTTGCTACTGATTTATGACTGAGATGCTACTGTTAACACCACGAAAGTTAGTGCTGCAGATCTATACGGTTTTGAAGATGCTCCCGGTAACATTAGCGAAAGGGGACTGCCTGTTTGTTTTGTCGAGCTGTTTTAGTGCCCTGCCTTTTAATGTAATTGAGTAAACCAGGCTCTTTGCTTGGCATACTTAAGTTGTCCTGCTTTTTCTTGTTTTCTTTTTTCTTTTTATCAAAACAACGTGGATTGTTTTGATTTATTATTGTTTTTGTCACTCATTTAATGTAATTGAAAGTATGTATTTCATTACAGTTGACCTTCAGTGGTGACTAGTTGGTAAATTTGATGTCTCATGAATCTTTTTTGGTGTATTTCTGTCTGCTTTTGATACTCATTGTCAAGAGATATTCTATTAGATGGTGGCCATGTGGTATTGCTCAAGTCTTTTGCATTAATTATTTCCTCGTGTGTGAGCGTGTGTTAAGCAAAAGCAAGTCTCATTAGAGAGGTTAAAGATTAATTTTCTCTCTGTCTCAGTCTGCATTGATTCAGTATGTGTGTGCGCGCGTGAGTCATTGGACACCGTGCCCCTTCCCTCCTTCTCTCGCCATCACACACACAAACACACTCTAATGGAAACACTGCTCCTTCGCGATTATTTTCAAAGGTAAAGTGCAGGTTAATTTGTTTTACTTTACAGCAAATAAGAGAGGAAGAATCGTTACTGTGTAAGACGAGAGGAAGGAGAGGGTGTCATTCCTCCTATCCTCTTACTTTAGCTTCACACACACGTACACAGCACAAACTAATGGAAACACTTATTTGTCTGGATTTATTTTTTACGTTTTTCAAAGGTAAAGTGCAGGTTAATTTGTTTTATTTTTACTTTATATTTTGTATTAATTATTATGTATTTTTTTGGAGGGGGTTGTTTTTGGGTTTGTTGGGTTTTTGAGTTTTCATTATTTCTTATGGGGAAATTAATTTTGATTTACAAGTGTTTCGATATACGAGCACATGTCTGAAACAAATTATGCTCGCAAGGTTCAACTGTAATTTTTTTTTTGCCATTTGGCCTCTGTACAGTACATCACCACATTGAAATAAAACCCTCAAGAATTATGGACAAATTATTAAGAAAAGAACATAAGAATAAATGGAGGAAGCAACAAAGTAAGAAGAAAATGATAGACAGAAAATGTTAGATTGCTTTTCAATACTATTCAGTTGTATTAATTGTTTTTATTTTACATTCATAAGATCAGTATATGAAAAAAATCAGATGACTTGTCTCCTATCTTTCAAGATTATAGTTTGGGCACTTTGAGGTAAGAGGGAAGGACATTGAGATGTTGAAATCAGGTTACATGATTACACATTTTACTATTACTAAAAGGAATACAAGTAATAATAAGTTGTTGATGCTCTATTTTTTTTTCATCTTTCATTTTAAAGCTGACCAGAAAAGGGATGTTCTGTGGTTTTCATGCATGAAAATGCATGCATACTGTATGAGAAACTCTGTTAGTGTCAGTGACAAATATTAGTTATAGTTGTATTTAATGCATCAAAACCTGAAAACAAAATTCACTATATAACAAAGCTGAATAAGGTCACCCATCTACAATGAACACAGCATTAACAGTACAGACTGAGAAGACTATGAAATTCCCTCACTCATTCTCTATACCACTTATCCTGTACAGGGTCACAGGAACCCTGGATTCTATCCCAGGAGACTTAGGGCACACTTGGTGTGCCAATCCATCACAGTGCGTGGTGTTAGAGGACAATTTACGATGCATCGTAGCTGGGACACGTGGAAGGTGAGGTGAATTACTTCCCTTGTCCATGCGACTCAAAGTCGGATGGCGCACGGATTGATTATGTTGGTTACGGTAAATGGGCGATGAAACATGGAGAGAGCTTGCGTGAAAGTGTCTTTAGGGGGATGTCTCTGGTGGCAAGCATGACTCTGTCTCCTACGTGATACTGGGGGTCTTGGAGCGATGGCGGTCCGCCTGTCTCGTAACAGGGCTCGTCTTGCTCGTAGCCATGTTTGTCTACAGCGGCAGACGAATCGTTGGGCTGAAGGGACCTCCGCCTCTAATTCTTGGCTTGGGAAGAGCGGGGGTTGGTAGCCTAAGCAACACTGAAATGGGGACAATCCCGTCGAGGTGGTCGAGTCCTAAGTAGTCATACAGCGGAGGAAAACCTCTAGAGCTTGGTTCATTCGATCGGTTTGTCCGTTGGATGATCTTGCAGAACGCGCCCCTAAAACGAGAGATGAACTGAGGACCCCGATCTGAGACGACGTCCGTTGGAAGACCATGAAGGCGAAATACATGGAGGACTAGTTGCTCCGCGGTCTCATTGGTGGAGGGCAGCTTAGGAAGGGGGATGAGGTGCACCGACTTTGAAAAGCGGTCGACTATGGTCATGACGCAGGTGTTGCCATCGGACAGGGGCAGGCCAGTGACAAAGTCGACGGAGATATGGGACCAAGGACGGTGGAGCACCGGTAGGGGTCTGAGAAGGCCGGCCGATGGTCGGTTGTCAACCTTAGCTCGGGCGCAGATGTCGCAGGCTGCCACGAACCTGGAGACGTCCCTCCCTAGCGTGGGCCACCAGAGTCTTGTGGAAGACGGCGGGGGCGTTGGTCAGACCAAAGGGGACGACCAAATACTCATAATGCCCCATAGGGGTGTTAATGGCTGTCTTCTATTCGTCACCCTCCCTGATACGGACAAGGTGATAAGCGTTTCGTAGATCTAGCTTTGAGAAGACGTCAGCTCCCTGGAGCAGTTAAAAGGGGGGTGGTCATGAGTGGAAGTGGGTAGCGGATCTCGTTGAGCCCCCTATAATCAATACAGGAGCGTAGGGACCCGTCTTTTTTCTTCACAAAGGAGAATCCTGACCCCGCAGGGGAGGAGGACGGACGGATGATTCCTGCGGCGAGGGGTTCTGTGATGTATGTGTTCATGACATCTCTCTCTTGGTGGGTTAAGGAGTATAAACGACCTTTTGATGGGGAAGTGCCTGGAAGAAGGTCGATAGAGCAGTCATACGGTCGATGTAGTGGGAGCGACATGGCCCGGGTCTTACTGAAGACCTGCTTGAGATCGTGGTACTCAGTGGGGACATTGGAAATATCCGGAGGCTCCTCAGGCTTGGCTGGAGTGGGGAGTGCGTGATGAGCAGAGCGAAGGCATGATGTGGCACAGGAGGGGCTCCAACCCGTAATGACCAGCTTGGTCCAGTCAATCTGAGGGCCATGAAGAGCTAACCAGGGGAGGCCAAGGACCAAGGCGGCATGTGATTTATTTATAACAAAGATGCAAATCTCTGTTGCCCGACGACCTTAGAGTAAGCGGAAGTGTTCTGTGTGTGATGGCCGGGAGGGGTTCCCATTTAGGACCTGTACTCCACTCCTGGGCCCTACTGGTGAGGAGCGTGATCACGTAGGCCACCCGAGATCTTTGCGAGGAGAAGATAGAGGCTTGAAGCTCAAAAATCAGCGAACATTGGGATAAGAAAGATCTACGGGTTCCTGGTTCTCCTTCGTAGGTGGGAGGGGCTGGTAGGCGTGGCACTCGTGGGGGCTCTGGGGTTATGCTGAACGCCTGGAGACGCTGCATCTTGGCATCAGCGAGTGTCTGCCTGGTGGTGACGATTTCCTCCTGGTGTTTTCCAAGGAGCACGCCTTGATTCTCCAGCGCTTGTCTCATTCTGTCCAATCCTGCTGGATCCTTGATGTGGCTGGATTATTCCGTCAGGAACGTGGTTCTTGGGCTTGAGGGATGGATCCAGAAGCAGGTGCAGAAGCAGGGCGTGAGTGGCTTTGATCGAGCTCCGTAGAAGCGTGACAGTTTAAGCAGGTGCGTGAGAATCCGCCAGCGTTGGAACCGTGCCAAGATCGTGGAGCCGAGTCGTAATCGAGAAAGCGCGAGCGTGGGTCAGAGCCGTGAAATCTGTATGCGTGGTGTCAATGTCGAGACGTGAAGATGAGCCATAGTCGAGAGAGCGCGAGTGTGAGTCAGAGCCGTGAAATCCGTATGCGGGGTGTCAATGCCGAGACGTGAAGATGAGCCGTAGTTGAGAGAGCGCGAGCGTGGGTCAGAGTTGTGAAATCCGGCTCTGACCCAAAAGCTGACTGGAAAAGAAAAGTGTGATGTTCTGATTAGATATCTGCATTAAGGAGTAGGTGAACTGGTGTACCCAATGAAGTGGCCCACAAGGTTGGAATTGGGAAACACCAAGCACAGGGAGAACATGCAAACTCCACGCACAGGAATCAAATCCTTGACCCTGGAGGTGCAAGGTCACAGTGCTAACCACTACACCATTGCACCCATGCTTCCATAAAAATTGGCAAACATGCATCATTTAGGAAATTTTATTAAAATCTACTGTGGTGTATAGATCCAAATGTTTGTATTTAATGATTGCAGACCCTATTAATATATTAATCACATATTCATGCCAATAATATTCCCTCATGGCAATGGCCTCTTTCAGCAGTATAATGCACCAGTGCAAACAAATCAGAAATGGTTTGAGGAACCTGACAATGAGATCAAGGTGTTGATTGGCCTCCTAAGTTGGAAGTTCTTAATCTGATCAAGCATCTCAGGGAACCTACTCAATATTGGGCAGATGGATTGAATGCATGATTGATTGTTGTATGTATTGTCATGGCATGCACCTGTGATGGGCATGCGCCTCAATTGTTATCGCTACTCGCTCACTCCATAGGCTCCCTACATAATGCCCCCCCCCCTTCTGCAGGTAATTAACATTAATGGACCTCGGGCTTTCTCCGCATTATAAAAGCGAGGCGGGGAGTTTCGTCCGGGGTCAGGAAGCACAGCAAAGAGTCGCACTGTGGATTTATTAAAGAGAGTGGCATGTTACATGCCCCAGAGACTTTAAAGAGGAGACCGGAATGTCGCCCTTTGATCCCCGCGAGAGGACAGCGTGGGAAAGAGCTGTCTCTTTCCAACACTCTTTCTCTACGCAGGAGTAAAGCAGGAGGGCACCTTCACTCCCGCGTAGAGCCCGCCTTTGCATCCCCGCCGCCAAAGAGGAAAAGCCGGAAGGAAGACTGCGTTAGGGCCTCTGCTTGCCATCTGGCCACTGCCACTAGACCTGCATGTGCATCCTTTCACTCCGTTCCTTCCCTTTTATCCTTCTTGCTTCCTCCACCCTTTACCTTCCCCGTCTTTTTAAAATAAACCTTTACCCTTTTTCCCGTAAGATCTTGCCTCGTGTCCATGTGTCTGTGGTGCCACCCATGCACAAGGGTCGAACCCTAAGTGTATATAATTATACACTTACCAGCCAAAACATTGCAACTAGTAAAAATGAGGTAAATAACAATGATTGTCTCGTTACAATGGCAGTAATTAATGCGGAATATATTAATTAGCAAGTGAACAGTCAGTTCTCAAAGGTGATGCCATGGAGGCAGGAAAAATGGGCAAGTTTAAGGATCTGACTATTCCGACAGGGCCAATCCGTGATGGCAAGATGACTTGGTCAGATTATCTCCAAAACAAAAGGTCCTGTGTGGTGTTCCCAGTATGCATTGTTAAATACTCACCAAAAGGAATAATTACAATTAGGCATTTGGCAGACGCTCTTATCCAGAGTGACTTACATTTTTATCTCATTACACATCTGAGCAGTTGAGGGTTAAGGGCCTTGCTCAAGGGTCCAACAGTGGCAACTTGGTGGTTGTGAGGTTTGAACCTGGGATCTTCTGAACTGTAGTCCAATGCCTTAACCACTGAGCTACCCCTGGCCCATTAGTAAAAGGTAAAAGTAATTAGTAAAAGGGCGACAGAGACATGGACACCAAAGACTAATTGTGCATGGAGAGTGAGGACTAGCAAGTCTTCCCTCTAATCAGAACTGGACCATGGAGCAATTGAAGAAGGTGGGCTGGTTTAATGAATAATATTTTCTTTTACACCTTCTGAACAGCCAGATGTGTGTGTCATGTACCTGGGGAAGAAATGGCATGAGTATGCACTATGCAGGAAGAGGAAGCCAGCATTGAAGACAAATCATGCAGTGGTAGACTAATAATTGTGACAATGGGGATTTTCAGAGAGGATTCGAAAGTTGGGTTCAACGATAGTGCAAATGCATAGCTTGTAATGGAGACAATGTTAATTAGTATACTGGTGTAGAGGAACATTTACTCAACCAACATGCACAATTTGAATTACTTATGTCAGTTAAAAAAATACTTATGCCCACCTTTGTTTTTCTATCGTTACAGCACTTGTATTATTAACATTAATACAAAGTATATGTGGGTTAGTGTGCTCAAAGGCATTTTAAAGCTGACCACAAAAGGAAATGTGACATTCTGTGGTTTACATGCCAGAAAATGCATGCCTAAAGTATGAGAAATACATTTGCTAAAATCATAGTAACAAAAAATGCAGTTAAAAAGTTAATTTTATTTGTATTTGATAGTTCTGGATTCTCTGTGAGCCCAAAAATCACTTTATAACAAACCTGAATAAAGTCATTCATCTAAAATGAACACAACATTAACAGTACATGCTGAGAAGACTATGAAATTTTGTTTAATAACTAGTAAATCAGACTTGAGCAAGAAATAACCATTTTCTTTTATAGATTATTCATAAATTATAAAACTGTTTAAATGAAATGTAATCATCTGATGAACAGCTTTCATCATTAGAGACATACTAACAAGAACAGTGAGCAAGCTATTGGATTTGAGTTGAGCCCTTGCATGCTTAGATGCTGTGGTCTAGCTGCGTACATGCTCTAGATTATAAAGCAAGCAGAAGTTATGGTGTCTGCGGTATCCTACTATATAGACAACATCAAAAGATACAGTTCATGAACCTATGGTGAAAAAAGGGCTAGCAGGGCATTTTGCTTTTCTCCATATATTTATTATGACCTTATAACAATTTAAGATGTATGAATGTTTCAATGTTAATTAGAAAAATCTGTGAATGCATGGCAGAGAAATGTGGCATTCTGTGGTAGTAATACAAGGAAAGGTATGCCTATAGTATGAGAAATACATGTATGAAAGGCACAGGCACAAAAGGTACAGGTGAAAAGGGACATCAAAATGTCTTTTGTATTTGATAGTTCAAGATCCATTAAAGCATCAAAAGCATCAAAACCATACTCATATTCCAACTAATCTGGGAAAAGAAGTGATAAGTAGATCCTACTTGAGCAAGAAATAACATGTACTACACATACATTTGAATAGATTATTTACAACGTATAAAAGTGTTTCGGATCATTAATTTTGAAGGAAAATCATCGGAGGAACCATTTTCATCATGAGAGAAATTGTCATGTCACAGTATGACTTTGTCCAGACTGCATATAAAATGCTTAATTAAAGGTTACAAAGCTTTAACAAGTCACTGGCTTTCATGAAAAATGCCTAAACACTTTAAACCTTAACATCATGAAGTACTGTCTGTTCCAGCTGTTTGTTGTCGTAGAACCCGAGCAGAGAAAGCATACAGGAAGGGATTCACACAACTGTTAATGAAAGACAGTGCAGCAGTGATATTATCTCCTGCTTCTGCATATCTTAACAGATTGTCATTCCCAAGTAACACAGCAATGATGAGCACAATATTGTTGATGTGAAATGGAATCCAAAAAATAAAGAAACATGCCACAATTCTGGTCACAAGTTTTGTCATTAGGTTGCAACTAAACAGAGCTGAGTTATGAACTCCCCGATAAAGGTGAAAGTAGAAGTATGCTATTATGGGGAATGAAACCACAAATAATATAATCTCCCATATTAAAGTAGCCACTTTTTCATCATCAGTCCGGTAGCATCGCTTGCACTGAAGTCGTCCTTCCCTGTCTAAGCTTAAAGTACGTTGCACAAGAGCATAGGATGATAATATTCCACTTAGGATCCACATCCCACTCAGAAGGATCTTCTTTCCTTTTCTGCCAAGCTTGTTCCATCTCGCAGGATGCAGCACTTGCAAGTATCGCTGGACACTCATCAATATCACACACAGTATGCTACAGTACAGGCTTAAGTACACCAAATAGGAGAGAAACTTACAAAGGACTAAGCCAAAGGCCCAGCCATGCAGAAGAGACCAAATCCAAACCGGCAGAGAAAGCAGAGTGAGCAGATCGGATGTGGCCAGGCTTAGCATCAGTCTCGGGGTAAAACTACCTCCCTTCAGCCATCCAGCAAGGCGCACCACTACAGCAATATTACCAGGGACTCCCAGTATAAAGCAAACTGAGAGCACACTACTGGCAATCAGGTTTCCAGTTGAGGCTGGAGCAGTGAGTGAGCTGTTTGATAAGTTGAGTTGCTGCATGGCTAGATACTGTATTGTGGCTGGAAAGAACCTTGACTTAATAGAGTAAGCAGAAGTCATGATGACAAAAGGTACACTTCCTGTAGTCATGAGAAAAAAATGAGGAAAAATTCCAGAAAGGTATTTTGCATTTCTGAATGCATATGTTTTGACATTGTAAACAATTTAGTATTCATATCATGTTAATTTAATTGCAAAGTCCTCCTGAAATCTACAGGATTGAAGGCAAAATGGTTGGAGTTATATTTACTTTTGAATAACCTGTTGTAGTTTTAAAAGTGCTGATTCTCTTTTCATTGGAGAGCTCTAACTTAATCACTGTTCATACAAGGATTGGAAGGGGTAATGGGGTGCTCTACCTGTTCTCCACGGTTGAGATGGAACCATGTAATGTAGAGTGTGATGCCCTTTAATGGAGACAACATCAAGGGGCCAACCAAACTTTCAGCAGCCCTGGACAACATATCATACAGCCGGTACTCAACCAGAATAATAGTTTTACATCCGTGGCTACCGCAGCGACAGCATTAGGGATGTTCGTTCGCTGGCTTTACTGTGAAGTTGCACTATAATTATAGACTTAGTTTATTCTTTCAAGGGTTAATGAACTGCAACTCCTTGAGAGCTTGACATGGTGGCAGATAAATGCCAGTGAAACATTGTAATTATACTAATTTATAATCACAGCACTGAACTCGTCGTACAAATTTAGCAAAGAATCGCAAAGTAAACATTAAAACATTGAGCCTTTAGATTTTATCATGTGTAACACTAGCATAGCCAAAAAACTCACTCTGGGTGTGCTTTAGAAAAAGTGGTTGTGCCAAATTTATTGTCAGATTAATGTGCAAAAACTATAATATATAATATAATATTATATATTATATTATATATTACATAATATACTATAATATATACTATATATAATAAAACTATATAAGCTAGCCTTTATAAGACTCTACTTTTATTTAAGTGCACTCACAATGATGACAAAACATTATGACTTTGTAAAATAATGAAAGCAAACAGGGTGTGCTATTCTGTATTGCTTTCTGTGAACTTGAGTGCATCAAAAAATTAACGAAAAAACGCTGTGTATTCTTGCCTCACAGACGTGAAAAATGTATTCGTATAGAAAATGTATAGAAAATGAAATGTCTGCTTTTACATGTTTTTTATGTAATTCGTATGAAACGTGAATATAGGCACATCCTAAGATGCTGCGGAGATGACATAATTACCTTCATCACTACAGCCGAAAACAAAGACATCACTCATTTATTTATAAATTATTAAAATGGTCAGTTAGTCTCCTTGCTGTTTTTCACCGACGCATTCATAATCATTAGTCTACTTCTGCCGGTGCGCTCTGGAAAACTTTATGCGCGCAGTTGATGCTGATTAAACTACACAGAAAATTAAAGAGGGGGATGATTCACACTGTAACTTTAGATGGCCTTTCTGTTCCATCAAGTGCAACAGTAAAAGACCTCGGTGTGATTACAGATTCCAGCCTTTCATTTGAAGCACATGTATTATCTATAATATTACCAGGATAGCATTCTTTCACCTTAGAAATATTGTCACTAAACCATGCAGAAAAAAACTGTTTATGCTTTTATCAACGCTAGGTTGGACTATTATAACGCCTTATTGTCTGGGTGCATAAACAAGCTTCAGTTAGTTCAGACCACATCACCCCTATCATACTGATATATCCACACTGCATTGGCTCCCTGTAAAATTCCGCATTGATTTAAAAAATACTACTTTTGACGCATAAAGCACTAAATGGTCTCGCGCCACAGTATCTGAGTGAACTGCTAGTGTCTTACAATCCACCATGCCTACTTCGACCAAAGGATGCAGGCTGCTTGCTGCCATAGTTAGTCCTGCCGGAGTCCCTGCTTTAACTCTACACTACATATACATACATCAATAGTTCAGGCCTAGAATTTCCTACATGTCTATATGAGCCTCCACGAACAAACTGTAATTGAATTGAATTGAATGCATGCCCATGTCTAACAGAACAACAAGGGCTTAAATGAATAAAAAGAAATCTATCTCTGTTGGATTTCTGGGGCACTGTTGTTGATATTGCGTGTGGTTTGCTTTGTGGGAGTTGCCACTCTTTGTGATCTGAGTGTGTTGTGATTATTTTAAGACATCAAACTTTAAATAGAACTTGAAATAGACTTTCAGAATTGAACATTCTAATAAATAAAAAAATTGTCTTACATTTGTGTAAATGTTTCAAAGTTTTTTTTTTTTTTTTTACAGGGATACAAGAAAATATACATACAAGTAAATATAATGTTTAAACTCTAGCAGATAAACAGTAAAAATGGATAATAAACAAACCTCACAAATTGTTTTGAACACAGAACAACTATGTTGGCGGGGCTGCTCACAGCTTTATTTCAGTCATAATATAGAAACTATAGTTTATTTTTGTTTCCCTCCCTGATGAACCCTGTTTTTGTGTGAGGAAACTGAATGTACTGTATAGGTATGAACAGCTAAGATATCAATAGGAGTGCTGGAAAAGCCTGGTGTCACCTGGGCCAGGTGTTAATAGGTCTTACATGAAATGTGGATTAGTCAGTAAAACAGAGGCTCTGCTGAAAACAGTTAGGCACATCAGTCACTTTACCCCCAAATTAAAGGTCTTTCTGAGTGTTATAAAATAGTTGTTTTGTAGTTGTTCTGTGTTCAAAACAATTTGTGAGGTTTGTTTATTATCCATTTTTACTGTTTATCTGCTAGAGTTTAAACATTATATTTACTTGTATGTATATTTTCTTGTATCCCTGTAAAAAAAAAAAAAAAAACTTTGAAACATTTACACAAATGTAAGACAATTTTTTTATTTATTAGAATGTTCAATTCTGAAAGTCTATTTCAAGTTCTATTTAAAGTTTGATGTCTTAAAATAATAACAATAGACAATACAAACAGAGATAGGCTATATAACATTTCATTCTTTGTACAAATAAAATTGTCAGCTAGTTAACTTAATCGTCTGTCTAAACAACATTAAACCAATGACAGCCATTTTTTAACTCATCATTGTACAGTAAATGTCAATAGCTCTGGTTCTGATTTTTCATGTTTGTTGTATAAAGTACTCGGATGTGGAAATTAGTATTTCTTCAATACAACATGTTTTTTATGACTTAAGATCTACTTACCATTTTTTTAATACAAAAAAACAACCTCAGGCAATTTCAGCTGTTTTGCAAAATGTCCTTTTGCGCCACCTAGTTAATCAATAAACAGCAGCTAGTTTAAAGAAAGACTGAGAACCAAAAAAGTCACCAAGGTGAGGATGTGAGCCAGACCCTCAAGGATGAAAAAGGAACAGGATATTTTAATTTCATATGTTTAGTCATGCATAATGTATAGTATATACACATAGATACGTATAATGTAAAATACTCTATAATAGGAGATACACAGACTAATTAACTATTCAACTAATACACTCACTAGTCGCTGCTGTAGTGAGAAAAAACTTTTTACTTTCTTAGTCTGAAAATACAGTTTTCTGGGTATTACAGTGGAACCTTGGATTACGAAGCATTATTTGATTATGAGCATAATTCATTCTGGAAGTGGGCTCGTATTCCAAAACACTCGTAAATCAAAGCAATTTTCCCCATAAGAAGTACAGTGAAACCTCGGATTGCGAGTAACGCGGTTTGCGAGTGTTCCGCAAGACGAGCAGAGATTTTTAATAAATTTTGACTTGAAAAACGAGCAAGTCTTGGTTTACGGGTACCAAGTATCATGTATCACGTATGCGCTTCTTGTTTTGACGCCGAACATCACATGATCACAACTGAAATGTTTCTTCTCTCTCTTGCGTTGCAGAATTGTGGGTAATTGTCTCTGCTTCTGGGTCTTAGTGCGCGTCTCTTACCTGTATAATCAACATCCGTGCGTGCGTGTACTGTTTACTATAACACTGTGACCATGTGTGAGCGTGTAAAACATATTTTATTTTGTGTTTGTAAGCGTGTGTGTGTACTGGTCCTTATAACACACGTGTGCGTGCGTATAAAGCAAAAGTCTCATTAGAGGGTAAAGATCCATTTTCTCTCTCCCTCTATGTATCAGCCAAGTCGTTGTATGTGCGCACGTAATTTGACACCGTGCTCCTTCACAAACACCAACACGCACACACTCTCGCTCTCGCCTTTACATCTCCCCCCTCCCACGCCCTCCACCTCTCGGCTTCCCACGCACTCATACCCCTTTTCCACTCCTCTGGTTCCCGTGCCAGTTCCCAATTTTGGAACCAGTGCCACGCTTTTCCACAGAGAAAAATTGGTGCCGGTGCCCTAAAATAAGCATCGAATCGGCCCCTAAACTCTGCTGGTCTAGTCGCGAGAACCCGTGACGTCACGAGCGGTGGGTGGAGTTATAAAAAAAAAAAATGCCGGAGACCCAAAGTCCATTAATGTGGAGCGCGGACGAAACAAAAGGGTTTACTCACATTCTGTTGAAAGAAAAGCTATGCAAAATGTAAAACCTTGAAAGGAAGGCATTCAAGCGTTGTTAGTGTGTACAAAATTTAACAAACCGAAAATATGAAACTGATATGTTTTCAGTACTGTTGATATTTAGACTTAAATACATCATTTGTGGGAAGCCCTGAAGATCTTGGAGAATGCAGTGCATCTTCACCTTTAAGTGAAGCTTTCTCTTCTACAGAACTACGAAGGAAAGGTAAGTATTGTTTTGTCGCCAGTTTCTCAGTAATGGCAAAATGTATAAAAAATTCAATATAACTATCGTGTATTATATAATAAGGCATTTTTCTTATGGTAGTATTTGTGTGTCATTACACAGCTAAGAGAAAGAAGAGAGAACGGGACAATGAGGAACTACTTGCTTATTTGGAGAGATCAGATGAGCAGTTTCTACAGCACAGTAGAGAGA
>JAQMYG010000014.1:17678487-17689669 GCA_030014215.1 Clariallabes teugelsi | reverse complement strand
TGTCTTTTCTGGTCCCTTTAGAATATAAAGAAATTCTTTACATCACCTTTAGTTCTGCTCACCTCCTGTGAAGTGCTGTTCACTTTCAAAACAGACATGGTGCTTTGCTTCTCTCCCTATTTTTTCCTTTCGGTTTTTTTCTCTAGCCAGCAAAGCCTCCAAGTCCCATTCTTTCTGTTCCTGTGTTACATTCTGTTCTTTCTCCATGACATGCTGGTCTGTCATCAGCATCATCTCCATTTGCATCAGACAAGACTGCAAAAGAAGAAGCAGAGTCATGGAAGGCAAGTGGCTGTTTTTATACGGTAAGTTAACTAGGCTTGACGTCTATGAGGGGGTTGTTCAGGTCAAACCGGGACTTTTGATCCCGTGTGCAGAATAAAAGAACACAGTTATGTTCTTTAGTTATCTATAATTACAGTTCCTGTAATTTGCAAGTTTTATTCGTGAATGATTGCTTGTACATTGTACAATGGTGACTAAGAGTCTCATCACCATACTGTGCTTGAAGTCTTTTGTACTGTAAATCAGTCAAATTTGACTGTTAACGTGGTGTTTTTCAAAAGAGCTAAGGCATGACGTACCATCCAGGTCAGTTGTGGCGCTTTCCCAGTTCCTGTTCCATGTCCGTCACCTACAAAAACAGAAAATTACACAAGTGTATACTATTTATACTGAATGTTTCCTCAGCACTACAAAAGATAAACACAGATCCTTTAGATGAGACAATTATTTTAAGCACACTAGCCTGCTACAGATGTTCATGCAGCCTGAGGTTGTATTTTTGTGTTTTTTTATTTATAATCTTTTTGATTTTTCAAGTTAATTTTCTTAAAGGATGTTCATCACATGGCTCACCCTCTGGCATTAATAAACAAATACAAAACGCTGATGTTTAAATGAAAGTATGCACCATCTTATGGTGGAATAGGATGATAATGGTACTGAATAAAAAAAAATCCCATAGAGGTTATATTAAGTAAAGAGTAAATTAAGGAATTTTAATATTTTATTCAGGTTTCTTCATGGATCCTGGATCTAAAAAAAAAAAAGGATAATTTTACACAAATAAATAAAGAAATAAAATACACAAACACAAGTTTTTAAAAGAACTCTTTTGATGTTTTTTCTTCCTGGATTATCCCCTAATTTTCTCCCTCATTCAGTCATAGCCAATTCCCACCCATCTCTCTGTTTTAGGGCATTCTCCTATTAAGGTGACAACTACCTACCAAGGAGGAGAAAAGACTAGCGCGTGCTTCCTCCAACACGACACGACACCAGCTGACCCCATCTTTTCAAACTGCTGCTCACGCAACATTGGGGACGTCCAAGCACACTCGAAGGACATCACTATCTGCCCGCTCTGCTTGTGTGAGCGCACACAGCCCCAGAATGGCTAATGCCAACATGATTTATGTGAGCGTGTTCCCAATCTTCTCTATAGACTCCTGGCTTAAATAACTTCCCAGATCTGAGAAAAGAAAGTAGTGTATGACAACTGACAGTTATAAAACAGATGTCAAGAAGAATCGGGGGGGAAAAATTGCCCAAGAAATTTTTAACAGACATAAGGTACATGTAAGAAAGAATGTGAATAGTACAACCCAAAGATTCCAAAAGTTGGTCAAAGACTAAAAAAAGAGATTTGAAGTCATGGCTCGAAAGGCTATAAGAATATACAGTCACAGGTCACTTTATTAGTTACACCTGTTCAACTGCTTGTTGACACACATATCCAGTCAGTCAATCACATCCCAGCAATTCAGTGGTTTAGGCTGGTGGTGGTGTAACATCACACATTGAGCCCCTTAGCACCATGGTTTAAATGGTTTAAATGCCACAGACTACCTGAGTATTGTTGCTGACCACATCCATCCATTTATGACCCACAGGATAGATATTATACCATGCCACAAAGCTAAAATCATCCCAAACTGGTTTCTTGAACATAACAATGAGCTTACTGTACTCAAATAGCCTTCACAGTCACCAGATTTTAATCCAATAGAGCATCTTTGAGATGATTGATGATTCACATCATGGATGTGTAGCAGACAAATCTGCAGAAACGTTGAGATGCTGTTGTGTCAGTATGAAGTGTTTCAGGCACCTTGTTGAATATGTGCAACAAATAATTAAGGCGGTTTTAAAGACAATAAGTACTATCAAGGTGTATCTAATAAAGAGGCACTTGTTGATTAGTTGGTGATCAGTGTTGCTCTGTTCACCTGGCACTGGTGTTAATGTAAAGGTGGCACAGTGGTGCACATGCTTGCATGGCCACCTCAAAGACATTTATACAAGTAAAGCTTTTCCCTATTAATATCATAACATACACTGTTTATGCATTTTAAATAATGATAACAGAAGGCACAAATCCCTTTGTCAATTAACTTTTTTCTTGATTTTGCCCTAAGAGTGCAAAAGCATTTTCCCTTGACTGTACACAGTATGAATCATTATGATGAATGTGCAAACAAGCATAGCGGCTCTTTGGCAGCAGGCAGCTGTGGTTTGTAAAAATTAAACATTACGGAATGTACAGCCAGTTGGATCAGAAGAAATCTGCTGGCAACATGAACTAAAACTAAAAACCTTTTGGCAATTGGCAGCACTGATGAAGGTGGGAATGGAGTTTGGGGTGAAGCTAAGTTCGCACACCAACTGTGCTAAGCTTTAGCAATGCAAACATTAGCAGCCCTCTGGGTTAAACTGTTTCTGTCCATGGCACTAATATCTGAGCTAAACTTCCTCTGTCCATGGTACTGAAATCAATTTGAGTTTACACACACCACCACTCAAAATACTGAAGGCATCCAAAATATGCAATAATCTCCTTTAAACAGGTGATATTGAGATGTATCTGCTATCATAACGGCTCTAATCTGAGGTGCTCTCTGTTAACTAGTGATTTTTGAGGCTGGTAACTCTAAATGAACTTCTCCTATTCAGAGGTAAAATTTGGTCTTACTTTCCCGGGATGGTCTTCATGAGAGCCAGTTTCATCAGTTTTGCTAATGAAAAAAATGGCAATACTGTAAACTTTGCAAGAACTACTCCAGAAAGACTGACCTCAGTGTCTTAAAATAGCAACTGACTGTTTGACCTATTTCCATATGTGTTATTTTATACTTTTGAAATCCCTAGTATTGATGTAGAATGTAGAAAATAAATCATTAAACACAACAAAAATTTGCAAGTGATCCCAAACTTTTGAGTGATTGCACTCTGGGCTCAGGTCAACCGGAATGTCAGGAAGCATAGTCACTAAAACAAGTTCAATGGTGTTGTGCATGTGCACATAAAGATATTCATGGGGATGGAGCTGTAAAGCAAACGTATAGAAAACCTTTCGGCAGTTAAAACACTTCCTTTCTTTAGTTGCTGAGCCACAATCACCAGCATCTACACTTATTTCACATTGACAGCCACCATAATAGAGAGCAAAAAATTATGTCTGATTTTGCACTTGATTGATTCACAGTAGTTAGCTTACTCATTTTGGTATTGACAAATACAACCTGTTTTCATTCATGGTCGGAAAAATAGTATTGATGCATTCCTAACTGCATTCAACAACCTCAAACAAGATACAGAAAAATACAGAGTATTGTTTGTCATTTAATAATTTTTTAATTGTCAGGTCACATTAGTTTGAAGAAGTAGTTCAACAGAACCACATATCTGAAATAAAATGCCCTGTATTAACAACACAGTTGGATCCAGGTAGATGATATAGCATTCCCCATGTGATAAATAATACAGAAACAGTCTTCATTACAGTCTTCATTATCATGAATGTAAGTCACACACACTACATTATTAAATTACAATCAATACATACAGGCTCAAAAAAACAAACACAGAGTTAAAATATACAAAATTGCATTGATTGGCTTGCATTATAAATACAACCAGAAATGAGAAACCAGAGCACAAAGGCTTGTGAAATATGTACTTGTGTGTACAGCAGCTTATTCAGAAGTAACATGTTTAAAATTAAGGGAATACACAAGAGTTTATCAGCCTAATCGGTATCCACTGGATCTGTACAGTATGTGCAACTACCACGGAAAAGGAATAGAATTCAACACATTTCCCTGTATGAGAAAAATAAGACAAAAGTCTTGTTTTGTGCAAAACCCGCTTAGAATGGAAGACTAATTGCTCAAGCTGATCGACTCTAAAAGTAGTTATTGAAAAGGAGAATGGAAGCCTAAAGACAGAGGTAGCTTAAGTGATAGATTAAGATGTTGGACTTACTGATCAGAAGGTCAATAATCTGCCACTAATGGGCGCTTAATCCTCAACTGATTAGATGTATAATAAGACAAGCGTAAGTTGCTCTGGATCAGGACATCTGCTTATAGAAATAAATGCAAATTTGAACAAAAGTTAAACTTTTGTTTTTCAATCTTTTTTCTTGTTTTCAGTGCAGAGAATTGTGTTGATTTTTTTTTCCCCCACAGAGAATTTCATTTCTTGATTTTCTTATTGCATCTACTAACAGCACATACTGTATGCTACAGAGGAGTTCGATAGAGATTAGGGTGATCTACCTTTAATCTATAGAAGGCACACGGTTCCAAGACTGAAGGTTCACAACATTGGCTATGTTTTTAGAGTTCTTCTCCATTAACTGTGAATCCCTGCATGATGTGAGTAAAACAATGAATTGTATAAAACTGCAGCCAGAACAGTGGGCCCCTGATTTCACAGCAAACTTTATGACACATTGATTATTTTATGACCAGTTTGTCCATATATATCCTGTTTACTGGACTCGAGATCAGAAGTGGAAAGTAACTTTGTTACTGTACTTAAGTACAGTTTTTCATGTACATGTTTACTTGAGTAGTTTAATTAGTGGATAATTTTTACTTCACTCCTCCTTTTTTTTCACTACATCCTACAACAAATATCTGTACTTTTTACGTCACTACATTTCTGCATGGCATTGCCTTACGTAACATAACCACAGTGGTGTGAGGTATTTGAAGTGGTAACATCGCCACCTGCTGACTAATATACGTAATTGTGTGATTTGCCTTCCCTCCATAGAACATTCAATTATGTAGCAGGTGTTTGAAATCAGAAGTGGTTTCAGACAGCGAGGAGAATAGCAAAATTACTTTTGTTCAAGTAGAAATGTAAATGGAGGACTTTGAATTTTACCCGAGTAATATTTTAGCAGGGATTTGTACACTTTGAACATCACTGCTCAAGATGCTTTGAATACTGAAAGAATTACATTACCTTCCTTTTTTCTTTGTAAAAGTAAATAAATTGACCATATGTCCTTCTTCGATTTAACAACTGTTAAACTTAAAGGTACATACAAAATTCAGTGATGTATCCCTCAGTGTGAGGGTCTAAACCTCAGGATACTAATTCTATTTATAAGGCAACAAGTTGATATTTCACAATACAATTCAATACAAATCTATTATGATATGAATTTGATTCATAAGGCAATAACTAATACTTAACAATAACCCTGAATCTGCTACAATATGATAGGATGTAATTGACAAAACAAGTGTTTGATATTTAATGACACTACAATACCCCTGAACCGTCTATGATATGATTTGGTTCATAAGGCAATTATCTACTGTTTCTGACCAGACCACTGATTCTGCTAAATTACAATATAATTCCTTCCATAAGCCAACAATTCAGTACTTGATAATACTGCTGAATATGTTTTACAACATAATATGACTTTGATTAATGAAACAACAATTCAATATTTGAAAACGGAATCTGCTAATATACTTAGAAGGATCAGCTGAATTTCTGATGACACCGTTGAATCTGCTGTGACATGATACAGTTTGATTTAGCTGCCTCAGAACAATATTTAACCAAAAATCACAGATAGACTTACTGTCTAGCTGTGATTTTCACAGACCTCACAAGCAAGAGGTCATATAACAGTATCTGGGATACAGGCAGATCCCCTTAAAAACCTATTTATATCAATTTAAAACCATCCATTATTTTTAGACACCGTCAATAATAATCATGTAGAATCAATAATGTTCAGTTTATAATTAGTTTCTCAATAGATTTCAATCATTGCCTTTTAAATCAATGCGCTCACATTCAAGTCATGTGATCATTATAGCCTCTAGTGTCCTCACTCCCTTCTTCAATGCGCATCATGGCTTGTGTGATTGGCGTTGCGCTGCGGCCTTCTTCTTCTCACTAGTTTGATTTCTTCATCCTGTGTAAAATCTTAGAGTGTTAAAAAAAAAAAATAATAATAATAATCTTTTAACAATTCAGACTTTACTCAAGTCGTCTTACCGTATCGGCGGTGTCACCCGTCTCGTCTGTATTCTCATCCTCTTCCTCCGTGTGCTCGTGCTCACTGCTGGCGTTGGAGATGTCGAAATCGGACAGCATCCTGTCCTCATCGTAGTCCGTGTGATACTCAGATTCCTCTGTGTGATTCAGAGGCTTCGGTGAGGACAATATGTGGAAATAACCTACAACGTAACGTACGCTCTGAATACAGTTCTCACCATCCACGATGGTCTGCTTCACCGGCTCTATCCGGGACACGATCTCAGCCAGGTCGGTGAACGAGGCATTCGGACAGGTCACCACCTGAAACACAGCTGGGTCTTTATTCATTCTCTACTTATCATCAGTAAGGAAACAAATGATTGGGTAAAGCTCAGAACAACTCCAAGAATAACTCAATGAAGGGTTATCAAGAATTCCTGTGAAGTGTTTAATGTGCAAAGATCTACTAGTCTAATAACGCTAGCAAGACTTGTCATGAGCTACCTACACTATATTGCCAAATGTATTCGCTCGCCTGCCTTCAAATGCATATGAACCTGGGTAACATTCAATTCTTAATCCATAGTTATGGATTTGCAGCTACAACAGCTTCAACTCTTCTGGGAAGGATTTCCACAAGGTTTAGGAGTGTGTTTATGGGAATATTCTTCCAGAAGTGCATTTGTGAGGTCAGACACTGATGTTGGACGAGAAGTCCTGGCTCGCAGTCTCCACTCTAATTCATCCCAAAGATGTTCTATCCGGTTGAGGTCAGGACTCTTCCACACCAGACTTGCTTATCCATGTCTTTATGGACCTTGCTTTGTGCACTGGTGTGCAGCCATGTGGAACTGGTGTGGGATTGTTTTTCAGAAGTTGGGCTCGGCCCCATACTTACAGTGAAAGGAACTCTTAATGCTTCAGCATACCAAGACATTTTGGACAATTTCATGATCCCAACTTTGTGGGAACAGTTTGGGGACGACCCCTTCCTGTCCCAACATGACTGCACATCAGTGTCTGACCTCACAAAGGCGCTTCTGGAAGAATGGTCAAAAATTCCCATAAATACACTCCTAAACCTTGTAATAGCTATAAAGGATGGGCCAACATCACATTAAACCATATGGATTAAGAATTGGATGTTACCCAGGTTCATATGTATGTTAAGGCAGGTGAGGGAATACTTTTGGTAGTAGAATATAGACATACAGAGGTGGCCAAAAGTATTAAGACAACACATCATGTATTATAGTTCTCTCTGTGCTACTGTAGTTCTCGCCTATCTGGCTGAAGAATTGTGTTAAATCAAATAGTTAGGAAATGGATGGGAAAAAATATGTGGCCGGGGTGTCCACCTCTGTACAGTACATGTGACACCAGAATACTGCAGACATCTTTTTGACTCTATGTCCAGCCGGATCCAGCAGGTACCGATTGCTGTATAGGAATTTCATTGTATCAAATAAAAAATTATTCTCATTATCTCGATTGTCAAAATTAAAATAAATTTTTATGTTATTAAAACATATAAAGTGAATTTCACTTTTTTCTCAATACTTTTGGTCACCATTGAACAGTAGAGTCCAAAAATCAGGACTACCAAATATTTAATATTATGATTATTATTATGATTATTATTACTAGAATTATTTCTATTATTATTATAATTATTATTATTATTATTGTTGTGACAAATTAAATAATCTTGTTTTTTTTTAAATAACAAAAGTGAACAATAATTATTATGACTGTTCAGTGGTCAGTGCATCTGTATTGTATAGTAATTTACACCACAGCATGGCTGAGTTATAATAATCAGAATAATCAGTGCGTTATTTTTCCATAACAGCTCGGCTCAGACAGCAGTTCTGACTGAACCAGGAACAATAGGTTAATATTAATGTACTCATTCTGATATGCTATTGTTTCTATGGTAACAGCTCAACACTGGGACTTGTATAGTGATTACTCCACATAATTTAAGACTAAGAATAAAGAGATATGAGAGAAAATACATGGTTTAAAAAGGTACGGTGTGCAGTGTTTAACATTTTAACCGTTTATATGGAAGGAGTTTTCATATACATAGGACTGTATTGTAATAGTCTGTAACACTGCTTTGCCTGCATGTGAGAGTCTTTAGGACAGAGGAGTTTACGCTTTTCAGTTCATGTAAAATGGCAAGCTAGGTTTGTGTTTTTGTGAGAGCGAGAAAGTGAGAGAGAGACAAAGAAAAGGAGTTAGCAAGCAAGAGTTAGATAAAAAGACAGATAGACAGACAGACAGACAGACAGACATAGATAGATAGATAGTCATGCATGTGTGTGTCTCTATATCTGTGTGTGTGGTGTGTGTGTATGAGAGAGAGAGAGAGAGAGAGAGAGAGAGAGACTGGTGAGGGAAAGACAGTTGACTGTAACATTCGTGAGAAACAAACTTTAAACACACACACTGCAGTGGTTTAAGTGGAACAACATACCAGACTTCAAACCGTGTGGTTAAATAAAAAAAAATGCACATTGGAGTCGTGCCACATCATCACACCCCGCAGGCAGCATTAATTCTGTATAACTGTGTGGTGTGTCGTGTTATTCCTTATTTAATAATATATTAACACTCAGTAAAGACACTTCGTAGTATTGGACTTTGAACCCCTCTCTATCTGAAGCTCTCTAATGAGACTTAGAGTCACATTCACCACTCACGTTGGTGCCCTTGCTTTTGTGGAACTCCTCCTGATGTCGATCTTTCAGCATTTTCTCCACCACGCCACTGCGGCACCACAAGTCAAACACCGTCTTCCCGTGCTGATAGCCCACATCCTGCCGAGACAGAGTGGGTCGAAGGTTATGATGACAATTGTGCTGTTTTGATGTTCAAAAAAGGTCGGTGTAGTCGGGTCCGTATTTAACCACCTCAGACATTAAATGAACATGTTCCTTAGCTTCTTTAATCTTATTATTTAATTGTGCACAGAGCATTGATCCGCTCAGCTCCTCTCGCCCTTCACATGGAAACACAGACCTGTCTGTGAATAGCGCCGCTCCTCTGCATGCACACACATACGACAGTTCATCTGGACGATTCAATCCGGTGTTAATGAAAGGAATTGCAGAGATCTGACTCTTTGAATAAGTTATTAGCAAGCATGTAATCAGCCTGGCTGGTAAGGATAGCTAAGCTAATGTTCGATTACAGCTGAATTGTCGAGGTTAGCGCTACATGCAAAATAAACCTTATCAGTTAATACATTTTTAATTGGGTGAATTCTTTATGGCAATTAATCAATTAATGAATAATCATTAATATCTTTAGGTCATGCATTTTATCCTTTTCTGTTTAATAGCCAGCTAATGATGTACTGGAGGTTTAGTGCATGAGAAGAGAAAGAATATGGATTTGTAAGAAGTAATGTCCTATCCCACCATTAAAGGGATAATTTGAAAAAAAAAAAATTTAAGCCTGTCTTAAGTCAAATTTAAGGTGCATATAAGTACATTAAAAATCATTATTAATTTTCCTGCTCCGGACACCGGCTGTGAAGGTCGTTACCCGGAACGCGAGTACAATGTAAGTAATTGGGGCTAAAATCCTCAACCCTTGTTCCATACAAAAATGCATTCTTTTCATCATGTTCAGCATTCGAAAAATGATCATGTGTTCAGTACAAAATCGTTCCGGTTAGCCATATAGCTAGTTCCCAGGAGAGAGAAGATTTCAATTTGTACTAAATATCATATAACTTTAAAATGCACCAACTCCATTTAGCACAATGGGACTGCAGAAGCTTCATGAGTCTCAGCTGAACTTCGGAATACATTTTTTTTTTTTTTTGCACAGAACAAGAGTTGTGCAGTTCGGCTCCGACTATTTAAATTGCGCTCGCCTTCCAGGTGACAAACTTCACGGTCTGTGTGCAGAGCAGGAAAATGACCAAAACCTACAGTAATGTACTTTCGTGCACATCAAGTCTGTTTTAAGACAGACAAGAAAAAATCACAACTATTCCTTTAAGAGTGTGTTCATCAGTGGAACTGTCGTAAAGGATTTTTTTTTTTTTTAATGTCCACATCTATTAACCTTAGTTACATTTTTAAATTGATGGTGATTGGTAGATCAACCTTCGATCATAATCTGTCATCCACTCAAAATACAGGCATGCATCACAGATCTCTATACTTAATTTTACTCATAGATTGTACTTCATCACATATCCTCACGCCATTAAAATGAATTCCTGGCTACAGAGGACAAATAGGCGAGGAAAGGTTACTCACAGCGATCTCGTCGAACTTGCCGAAGTCCAGAGTTCCGTAACGGTCGATAGCAGGCCGGATGTACTCGCAGTAGTCGCTGTCTTTTACCAATTCCAGCTGACGCACGCAGCACACGTACGCCAGCCGCGTCTGGATCTCTGCCATGTTCAGCACCTGCAGGGTCATTCATCATGGTTACAAATTGCATGCAATAGGGTAGCTCATTTTTCACATTACTGTACATCATATTTCATATTATTGTAACCTTCCTTTACTCCCTCTTCACCCACGACTGCAGACCTGTGTATGGATCTAACAACATCATCAAGTTTGCAGACGATACTACGGTGATCGGCCTCATCAGCAACAACGATGACTTCAGGAAAGGAAGAATCAACGGGATGGTTGTTGAGCCTGTCTCATCCTTTAAGTTCCTGGGGAACCTATCCTGGTCCACTAACACCTCTAGCCTGGTCAAGAAGGCTCACCAGCGCCTATTCTTCTTGAGAACACTTAAGAAGAACCAGCTGTCCTCAACTACTCTGGTGAACTTCTATCGCTGCACAATAGAAAGCATCCTAACCAACTGTGTCACAGTTTGGTATGGAAGCTGCTCTGTTGCTGAG
>JAQMYG010000014.1:17624706-17636472 GCA_030014215.1 Clariallabes teugelsi | reverse complement strand
TTGGAGATGCCGCTAACTTGAGTCTCACTTTTGCGCGGAAGTCTGGCTTTATTAAGCTACTTTCATGGAATACCCCCTAGATATGTAGGAGTGATTGTTTTTTTATTTATTATTTTTATTAAGTACGTTTTACCCGTTGTGCTGTGATTTATTTCTTAGACTGAGTAATGGTGAATCTGTTTGGAAAGCAGATTTGTCAGAAGAAACCCTCTCACAACTTGTAAGTTCCTCTAAATCACTGGTTCACAGCAGAGACCTTTTTTTTTTTTTTTTAGTGAACATCAAACTATTACTGTGTATTGATTTAATCAGAATAATAAACTTGTTTAAACACGATCATACTTGATGTTTCCCACCTGTCATGCGGAAGGCCTGGGTTCAATTCCCACTTAATGCTCAAATCCCAGCCACTGGATGCTGTGTCGGTCCCAAGCCCAGATAAAATGGGCTAGTTATGTCAGGGAGGGCATCCGGTGTAAAACCTGTGCCAAGTTGTGCGTGGATTGGATGATCCACTGGGGCGACCCCTCAATGGGAGCAGCCGAAAGACTAACAACAGCAACATGCTGTACTGTACCATCATACAGTGGATGCTTACATACATTGTTTTTTGTCTGATTAGATATTATAAAGAAACATCCAGAAAACCTGACACTTTGAATGTCTTGTCAATAATATTTTTTAAAAAAATCATTAATTTAATCCTTGAGGGTGCGCAAACTTATGCACTCGGCTGTGTTTATTTATTCGAATTGGTAGATTTTTGTTCTTGAACGTTCCACCCACAAAACTCCAAACATAAATTGTGTATTAGAAACGTTTTGGATTTTATTAGAAGCAGTTCCACCTGGTTTTATTAAGGTGGACTCAATGTAACATATTTTTAATGATTAGAATTTTGTTAAACCTTTTTCACTTATGTGGCCACTTGTATAGATCTACACTACCTAGCCAAAAAAAAAAAAAAAAAAAATCAAAATCCTGTCCTGCATCAAGCTGAGAAAATGGTATATGCAACACATTATTAACTGTTAACTTCACAGGTGAAATGTTGTCAGAAAAAAATATATGAATTAGCATGATTAGAGATCACTTAAACACTTGGTAAATTGCATTGTAAAAAACAAACAGTAAGAACTCTTGTTATGTTGAGTAGTGAAAGTAAGGGCATTTCCAGACACTCTCAGAATGTGAACTCACAGGACTGGAACTAAACAGCTGAGTGGCCATAATTAAACCACTTGTGAGTGAGACTAATCTGGGGGGGGCGGGGGGGCAGCCTTCAGTTTCCTAGAGAGCATAAAGATGTACTTTGGAGCAATTGAAAAAGGGTCATGTAGTCTGATGAATCCAGACTGTCCCTATTCAAGAGCGATGGATGTGTCAGTGTAAAAAGGGGAAGTGCATGCAGTGATGCACCATCATGCAAATTGTTCACTGTACAAGTCTCTAGAGGCATATTTTTAGAACTCAGATTGTAAAAGAGTGATTCAGGGAGCATAATGAATCATTTTCACACATAAACTGTACACCACATTGTATGCTGTAATCAAACCGAAGGCAGTGAAACGAAACATTAGTATGTATTTTTTTGTTTTCTTTTGGATATTTTTTTGGCCAGACAAAGTGTCTAACAAATAATAACTAAAATATAACCATACTATTAACCATAGCCTAGCATGTATTAACTATAATCACAACCCCTTGTTTATGTGTCTGTAGGGGTTCCTGGACCACCATCACTCATAATATTGAGAATACTTCCACTTATTTTGCTTTAAAATTGTGAAGAATATAATCTCTTCTTTTTTTTTTCAGAAGAAGAAACTTTCATTGAAATCAACAGAAGACTATGCCTTGAAACTAAAGTAAGGTTAATTTTCATTAGCACAAGCACTATAATAATTGCATGTTTGATAATATATTAATAGGCCTTTTTATTTATTTATTTTTTTACACACTCTTGATTTTTCTCATATGTCTGTTGGATTCAGGAACGCATGCCGGAGCGGCAGTGCATTTGTCTGCCTGCAGGAGGATAACACTGTGCTTCACCTCAGCTCCGAGCCTTCAGACCTTACTGTGTCTTTGTCCAAGCTCACAGATCATGAGGGAAGGACGGAGCTCAAAGATCTGCTTTTTAAGATGGCTGACAGTCTAATGCAACAGGATAATACAGGTATGTATATAAAGCTGCTTTGGAGCTCTTATCTTTATAGACACTACAGAAAACAGGGCTTACTGCTTTGTATGTCCTTTAACTCATCCAAGCTGAAATAATGTATTTGCTAATCCTAGTAATCCCAATTGGGCTGGTTCAGTTTAATGAAATACACAAAAAGTTGATTAGCATAGCCGGATTGAGTAGTAGATTGTCTAAGGCAGAGTGTACAGATCAAGTGTTCAAACCATAAAAGCATTTAAATCTAAAGGCCAGGTTTTCTTCCCTGACAGGATCCACATCTTCAAGTCCTTTTAAGACCCAACAGAACAGGAGCACAGGTACGTTGAAGCATCATCCTGCGTCCTTCTGTTTTTAGGTGTTCAACAAGTTGGCTACATGATGAATAATGGCAGCTTTGCTTATTTAGGATTTGAGCCCAGGAGACAGCCAACGGGCCCAACGATAGCAGCAAAGAAACGTCTTCCAGGAGATTCACTCATAAACCCAGGAACAAAACGGTGACTGACTTTAATAAATGTGTATGAACATATGTATTTTCTAGTGTTTATATGTTTTAAGGAGGCATCACTAAATGGCGGACCAGGATTGAGTGACAGTTCTATTCAGACCCTGATGCTTTACTGATAAATGAGAATACTTAATATACCAGTAGTCTAGAGCTTTTTTCACGAGGTGGGTGTGGCTATACGCCTCACTCAACAGAGGCAATCCATGAGAAGTATGCTCTGCCTTAGGCTTACTCCAAGAAAAGGAAAGTAGACTATGAAAACCGGACCTTTAAAGATGAATGGACAGATCAATGTGTGTTCATTCCTCCTGCGGGAAGTTTAAAACCCGTTTGTCTTTTCACAGGATAAGCGGTATAGAAAATGGATTGATTGATAATAATAATAAATAGATATTGATTGACTGATTGATAAACTTTATTGATCTCAAAGGAAATTATACCGATATTATTATTATTAACCGAAATTATACAGATAATACCAATAATAATAATAATAATAATAAACATTTCTAATTGTTTGTCCTTTTTTTTTTCCCCAGGAAGCGCTCTGCTACAGGAGTGGCTTTTGACGACGGAGACGACGCATGAACCTCCTGATCCCGATCCTGACATAACGCTACATGTTCCTGTTTTTAACCCTACAACTCAATCAGTGCAATTCCTACAAGCTTGACAGTTTTTATCGAATGAAATCATCATGAATCAGCATTATTTTTAAAAGTGTATGATTTTAAACCTTTTAAACCTAATCTGAAATAAATATAATTTTTTTTAAAGTTTAACATTTTTTTGTGTTGCATTTTTCATAAGACAAAGAAACCACAATTCGACTCTTTTATTTTAGTTTTTTATTATTTCCTGTTCATATTAAAAACACCCGAACAGCTCATCACAAGAATAAGGAAACAATAATAATCAGAAACGAGCTTTAAAGGCGAGTCAGCAGTCTGTTACAAGGAATCCAAACGACGAATTACATCCATGAATACGCACTTAATTAAACGATGCCTGAAAGTGTTTGCTCCCGAGTTAAAAAACAAAGCTCGGACCCAAACCGCTTCGTTCCGTCTCTCGTTGTTTTGCTGGTGTCTTAATAGTCATATGGTGAAGTGAAGTAGGATTAATCAACACGTTTGAACATGTGACTCTTATTTACAACAACAGTAGCAAAGATGCGTTTAACTCACATTTATTCCTACATCCAAAAATATGCTTTGTTTTTTTGTTTTTTTTTCCCCTTTGGTCGTATCACATGAAAAATAAAACACAGGGCTCACTCATCCTTATGTACATCTCCCTAGTCATGCTTTCGATTTCTTTCCGTATTTATGCTTAAAATAGAGGATATCATGTATTTAAAAACCTTTTTTTTTTTTTTTCCCACAGACTGGAGTTATGCTAAAGCGAGAGCACTGGACAGAGTTAAACACTCAACATATACGTACTTCTGTACAGCTTCCAGTGACTACAACCCTGCACACATCAATAGCACATTGCTGTTGGTTGTGGTGGTTTTTCATGTCTTTAGCACACGATACAATGCGAAATGATTTACGTGAAAAAAAGAAAAAAAAAAACACAACGTTCTCAAGTATTCTACATAAATGCAACCTGAAATCTTTTTTTTATTATTATTTATTTATTTTTTAAATAAGAGTGAATGACGAGTTCACCTTTGGCTTCACAGTGAATGCAAAACAGCTCACAATTTCTGTCTTTCTAACATACGCATCACTTATTATAAGTAAGAATAATGCGGCCTTACATCATCGCGATGGCTGTCCTCGCCTGTAATTACATCACGCAAACGAGAATCTACAAAGTGCTCCATTTGATTCAGCTCAAAAGCTTCCACAGATCTGTGCGACAAACGATATCTGCATGCCGTTTACATTCACTAAATATTCCACGCTTAAATTCGTACCGATGTCATCTCCGATGTCAGGGGAGGTCCGGGCCAGTTTGACGTCTGACCTCAAACCGGTTCATCGATTGACGTCTCCCGTGAAATAAAGGTGCGTTTTTTTTTTATTATGTCAGGAATTGTATCGATTTTTAACGACACGATTTATGCCTTAAAAACATTTCAATCAATAAAATATAGGACGTACCACAGGCTTGACTATATAGCATGCTCTCAAGGCAGGTTCGACGTATTAACAAAGATTAGGTCAGATTTAACAAAAGAAGAAAAATATATATCGTTATAATCAGCGTTCTGGCTGCAAAACAAATCGGTCATAAAAATAACACGATATACAGGTGGAACCCCGAGCGGCCGTAGTTTATCAGGGATGATATGTTATTTCATGACATCAACAGCTATCTATCAAAACAGAGCCTTTTATTTATTAGTCTGTTTAATCCTGTGTTTTGAAAAGAACCAAAAAAAAAAAAAAACCTGTCAGTGTAATCAACTGTTTTTTATTTTTTAAATATATATATATATATATTTTTTTTTTTAACCCATCCCGATTGTGGGATTGAACTATTTCTCCGAAAAGCCAAACCCGCTCTGGAGCAGCACCGTGTCCGAGGCTGTGATCAGGAACCCTGTAGTCTGTAGTCTTGAGTCAGCCTGAGCGCTCGCTCCACCAGCACAGTACACACGGAGAAACAGGTCAGCACGGCTCTTCTTAAGGCCAGACGGAGATGGACCCACTGAGAAAGCAGCTTAGGAGCATCCTCCCTTGGTCAGACAATAGTCTTTACTTGAGGCTGTGTTTTTCGTGTTTCTGTGACAGAGGTTGCTGTTTCAGCAAAGAGTATCTGTGTTAAAGGACAACTGCACCTAAAGCATAAAAAAAAAAGCAAAGTGAGACAGCAGAATACGATAAACGCTATTTTTATACAGCGGCATACGAATGTAATCCGTTCCGGAGGCGAGTTCTCAATTTTGTATTGCGAAACGCATTTTCCCATAGGAAATAATGTAAAGGCAGATAATGTGTTCCAGCCATCCAAACAATATTACCAATATTACCAATTTGCAACGCTATAATCATATTTTTGCATACAAAAACAATCAAAACATTTAGAAAAGAATTGGAAAAGAACCTGATTCCTCTTGGCAACTGCCTTAAAAACGCGGCTTCCTTTTCTTCTTGTTGCCGTCCTTGCTAACATCCTTGAGACCCATAGCTCTGTCTTCACTAAATTTTGCACAAAATGCAAAGATCCCTCACAAAAAAATATGTAAAATCATTTCACTTGGCTTTTACACTCAACTTAGCCGGCGGTTCTTTCGCTGGTGTGCCGAAAATGCTTCGTATGCCGAGGCGAATTTCTTGCAAAATTTCAGTTCTTAAGGCGAAAATCCTTAAAACAAAAGTTCGTATGCTGAGGTCTCACCGTACTTTTACTCATTTTGGCAAATTATTATTCTCCCCAACATGTAACGTTATCTATATCAAAATGTTTAATATAAAAACTGGCATATAAACTTGTTTTCACGTTTTGAGCGAAGCAAGACACAAAGCCAGTCGCATCGTTTCTTTCCATCAAGTGATCAGTGAAGCGAAAATACTTCCTCCTGTATTCAGTGGTTTAAATGTGTTCGAAAGGTTTTTGGAGAATGTTTAAGTTGAGTCCATTTAATAAACCAACACAACTAAAATATTCATATCTAATGCACTTTTAAGTATATAATCTGGAGCTGCATATAAAAACTGTGCAACAGCTTGTTAGCGGGAAACTCTCCCATGCTGATGCTGAAGGATCCTTACATAAACATTACCGGATTTTCACCATATCAATGAAGATCAAGGATGATCCAGTAGAAAACTTGGTGTAATATAAACCCGTCAGAGCTGCTGTTATTGAAATCAAAAACCTTCTAAACGTTATATAAGCACTGAGTGCTGCTCTGCTTCTACAACAAAATGAATAATAGAGTGTGTGTGTGTGTGTGTGTATGTGTGCACAGGGCACACACACATACACACACTCGTACACACTACGGGCAATTTGAGAACACCAATTAACCTAACCTACATGTCTTTCGACTGTGGGAGGAAACCGGAGTACCTGGAGGAAACCCACCAAGCACGGGGAGAACATGCAAACTCCATGCACACAGAGACGAGAATCAAGCCTGGCCGAGAATCGAACCCGGACCCTGGTGGTGCAAGGCGACAATGATGTAAAAACTGCTTCACTTTTATTTTGGGATTCGATTCCATGGAGTTCGCATGGGGTTTCCTCCGGGTACTCTGGTTACCTCCCACAGTCTAAAGACATAATCAAATTGGTGTTTTCACATTGCCCGTAGTGTGTGAGTGAGAACGTGTGTGTGTGCGCGCTTGTGTGCCCTGTGATGGACTGGCACCCTGTCCAGGTTGTACCCCACCTAGTGCCCCTAGTCCCCCAGGATGGGCTCCAGTCCCCCTCTACAGAATAAGCGGTATAGAGATTGAGTGAGTGAGAGAGTGAGTATAAATCCTCTCTGGGATTCATATAATGAAAATGTGTTGAGGTGAAGAAAATATTGATCTCACCCTCTCTTCCTCAAAACTGATGAGTCCTTCATCATCATCACTCTCCAGCTCCTCAGGCTCCTCGCTGACCAGGGCGCTCAGTTCAGTGTTGGCGGACCGCGGCAGCAGGATTCTCAGGAGACGCTGCAGGGGCGACTCGCTGCTTTTCTTCGGCGAGTTCTCCTGCTGCTCCAGGTTGTCACTTTGCTTTTTGGCAAAGTTCACAAAAACCTATAAAATGATGGAATTTATTGAGCGGCCATTTCAACCCTGATGAACTGCTGCTCAGGGTTTGGACAATATGTTCTATAATAGGATGATCGAATGGTAGTTTTACAGAAGAAAAGCCGAACGCTTACGTTATCCAGGGTGGTCTGGCTGACGGAGTAATCCTCGATACTCAGCACCTCCACCACCTGCTCCATCTTACTGAACACCTGGGCCAGGGAGATATTCTCTGACTTCAGCTGGTACTGGATCTTAGTGTGGTGTCTCTCCTGTGAGGTGAAAAACCTATTAGTGCAAACTAATCAGATACGCACACAGTGCATGTCTTTGCCCTTTTTAATTCATGCTACGTAGGCTTATTAATGACAACCATGTGGACAGCAGTGATCACGGAACAGCTGTGAGAAAAACAGTAATTGTTTTATTAACTTAGCAGAAGTAACGTCTTCCATAGCGAGACACACAGGGCCTTTTCTAGCCAAAGTGTATATGTTTACTGCAAGCCACCAGGGGGCGCAAAAATGTAAACAAATAAATGAAATAAAATAAATAACAAGGATGGAAACTGGGTATTATTATTATTATTATTATTATTGTTGTTGTTGTTCTTTTTGTTCAAATGCTCATCTGGGTCATTCCTTTCTATCCAATAGTTGGATAACAGTTGTTCAGGGCCACCAGGGGGTGCTATAGGACTGCAATGGATAGATAGACAGATAGATCGATCATCTTCTCCTAATTATTCAGGCGTTCAAGGGGCGTTCAAGTCAATCCAAGACTTTATTTCTCTATACATCCCCTACTACACTAATGCACTTATCCCAGTGTTTCACTAGCGCTTAGGTTTTCTCAGTACGCCAGAGCCATGCTCAGATTGCTTGCTTCACATCTGAAAGACCGGCCTCCCAGGAACTCCTTTTATGATCCAAACATGTGGAAATGGCTTAGAGTGAGGTCAGGACTGTACTGTATGTGGGATGTGGCAATAACTTCCAGCTGAACTCCTGTAATGTGAGAGGGGTGTTGGTGAATGATTGTGTGTAGAGTTCACACATACAGATGCATCACTTCTGCAAGTTATGTTGATTTTCAAAGATGAGGTGTTCCACTCACTGAATGATCACGGGAACGTCTGCAGTCGGTTCCGAGCCACCTCGGGCCAGGATCGTCATTCGCGGACGTACGGCCCACTTTAAAATATTTGCACCATTGTGATGTTTCTCAAATTCGTATTATTACTACTAGGATGATGTCGATTGGGACTTTTAATTGCTAAGCAACAGCCCAGTCGAAGTATCCATCTATTTGAGAAATCAAAATCGTAGAAATCTGTGGATGATGATAATTCAGTTTCAAGTGGTTGTTTACGCGATGACTTTAACGCTGAGAACTAAAAAGGTCTGCAAATCCTGATTGTAAATCCATCTTACTTTAGTATTATTGCTGAGCTGAAATAAAACATTTATTTTCCCCACCCACGTTCCTTCCACAGCCGGTTTACATCGTGACACCAGTGTGGTGTAAAATAAAGAGCTCGGAACAAACAGCAGACAGTAAGTATTAATAGTAGCACTATTGCACACTTAACAATCTGTAATGAGTCGAACAAAAAAAAAAATGAACTCCTTGCCTTTAAGATGGCCTCTGGGAAGTTCCTGTTAAAGAAGCGGATCACTTCCTTCACACTAGCGGTCGTCTTGGTGCGCACTGTGATCATGTACCCGTCCCCGAACCTGTGGATGCGACATTGAGAGGCTCATACACTCATACTGGAAACAAAACTACTGTAGTGAGATTTAACCAAATCAGGTGTACCCCGCCTCGTACCCTAAGTCTCCTGGGTTAGGAGCCAGACTCCCCGTCCCGGATACAGCAGTATAGACGATGAGTGAGTGAGTGTTGGGTTAAGTACAAGTGGGTGCAAAAGTTTGTGCACCTTTACTTTAAAATGAGACGAACCTCCTGTACAAGGTTCAATAGAGGTTAAGTTTCACAAATGTTTCTTCATTATTATTATTATTATTATTATTATTAAAAATGACAAAATGGTTTAAAAAATAAATATAAATGTGGACTTTTATTAAACTTGGCTCATCTATTGTAAGGTCGATGCCGGTGCCAGTTTGAAGCTCAACCATATGAAATCGTCTTTTTGACCATGATGTAATTACTAATGCCATTCAGTTATGCTGCTCATGCTTACCTTTACGAGAAAGATTAAAATGTATTAAAACTACATTTCCCCTGCACGGACTTAAAGGGCGTACAAACTTTTGCACTCTATGTCGCTCACCTGTTCTTGAGATGCTGTATGCTGCCCAGACACTTGAACCTTCCATTAACCATGATTCCCAGTCGAGTACACAACGCCTCACACTCCTCCATGCTGAAACGCAAAACACCGGGGTGAATTAAAAACAAACAAACAAACAAACAAGATCATCTCCGTCGTCAGCGTCTTCGTCACCTGTGTGATGTCAGCACCACCGATCGCCCCGTCTTGATGATGTCGAGGATAAGGTTCCAGAGGAAGCGTCGAGCTTTCGGGTCCATGCCGGTCGTGGGTTCGTCCTGCGGGGGACACAGCAGAGGACACGATCAGGGACAGAACGTGCTTACGTTAAAGGATAAGGATTACATGGGAAGACGGCTGAGGAGCTCCGACCAGGAAGATCAGCGACGGGTATCCGATGAGAGCGATGGCCGTGGACAGCTTGCGTTTGTTTCCGCCGCTGTAGGTGCCGGCCGGCTTGTCCGCGTATTTCGAGAGCTGGAGCTTCTCCAAGGCCCACTGCACCACCTGAGGGGTGAGACAGAGAGGAACGCAGAGGAGAACGTTAATGGCGGAATCAAATGAGAAGGAATTACCGCGATTGATTAGGATTAAGTCTAAATTGCAGTTGAAACAGTTGTTAAAGGAAGTCATTGGGTTTTTTTTTTCCAAAGTGGCTCTGCTTCTTTAACCAAGTTGTAGAAAAAAACCTAAAGCGGCAAGAAGAACTAAGTGAACTATTTGCAATTTCCTGGGTTTCCGCATATATTGGTGATGTATACACTTCCAGAACGGGGAGAACATGCAAACACCACGCACACAGACACAAAGTCAGACTAAGTACAATAGGTGCGAGGCCACACGACCATCCCTTATATGGTACACTGGTTTATTATAAGAGTAACAAATTAAGGATTAATCCAATATTAAGAAGGATTTCATTCTCGAAATAAACCCTCTCGTACCCGGTCCTCGTCCTTCCACGGTATACCCCTGAGGCGTGTGTACAGCTCCAGGTGCTCTCGTGCAGTCAGGTCCTCGAACAGAGCGTCGAACTGAGGACAGTAACCGATACTCTGCTGCACACGCAAAAGATCCTTCAGTATGCTGCGGAAAGAAATAGGTTTAACCAGATTATTTCCTCAACATGATAGAGTACAACATGATCCAAACATAAATGCTCATCATAATTTGATCATTTCAATCTGTATTACTTAACAGAACTATACTGTACGTTATTTACTGATAAGATGTATGTGCTGAGAAGATAAACTGTAATGCTGTGCTGGGAAATCTTTCCCTTGTTTATCCTTCGTTATAATCTGATTTACCATCCAAATCGAATTAGTCATATCTAATAACCTGTGTCCTTCGATAAACGCCTCTCCTCCGGTCGTGCTTTCGTCTCCGGTCAACATTTTGAAAGTGGTCGTCTTTCCTGCACCGTTGACCCCCAGCAGGCCGAAACACTCTCCAGGACGGACGCCCAGACACAAGCGGTCCACCGCCAGGATGCGCCCCATCTTACGAGACTTGTACACCTTAAAAAATTATATTTACACATATAAGTGTGAAATCAGGGTTGACTAATAATAATTTATATCTATTTTTTTTTTTTTTTTTTTTTTATGAATTACCTTAGTTAGATTCTCGATCTTCAGCATATCATTCACGGCGTCTCCTCTGAGCACTCGCCGTCTCTCGCGTGCCACATCGACGTCGTCGTCTTCGATAGGCTGACTGTTCACGGGCGCCCTCCTGTACAGGGAAACAATATGTAACAATATTTATACCAGTCGTTCTCAAACATTTTCTGTCAGTCCCTACTTAATGGGGTGGGCGAATTTTCAAGCCCCACTCGTCAACAAAATGGTTACGAAATCGGCCAAGTTTACTATTTATTGAAATATTACTTTCTAAACCAATAAGATCAAATAACACCAAGTTTAAAACAGATAAAATATATGTGCAATTGTTATAACAGCTGCGATGGATTGGCACCCTGTCCAGGGTGTACCCCACCTAGTGCCCGAAGTCTCCTGGGATAGGCTCCAGGTCCCCCGCGACCCTGAACACAGGATTAAGCGGTGTAGAAAAT
>JAQMYG010000014.1:17587706-17609701 GCA_030014215.1 Clariallabes teugelsi | reverse complement strand
TCATTTTCTGCAATGGAGAAGTACTCAAACTAGTTACTTTTATCAGAAAGTAACGCTGTAATGTAACTGATTACTTTTTTTCAAAGACAGTAATTTTGTAATGTAATTGGTTACTTTAAAAAGTAACGTCCCCCAACACTGCTGGGGAGACAGTAGTATTTGAACGGAAACACAAGTTTCAATATCATTTTGCACATAATTTGTGTCTCACCTTAGTATACATCTCACTTACTTGTATACTCAAACGTAATGGAAAAATAGAGCATTGCACCTTTAAAGACTAAGGCTTGGATGTAATTGAATTTGAAAAGTCAAACAGGGTAAGAAATATAAGAGCTTGATGATAAATTTGATCATTTGATTCATGAGGTTCTCTGGAGTCAACTTTACGAACCAGTGATCTCCTGCTCTAATACTGACAAGACAGAGAAAGGGGTCGTCTGGGTAAAAGAGAATACATTTTTACGTAATGCATTCTATACTGTAAGAGTAACCCAGGCAATGTGATTCATGTTATGTTAAATAAGTGACCTCAATTGCATTTGTATAACCTGCACATGTAACTCAATCCTCTGATTGTTTTCTTTTCCATTTGGTGCAAGCTGAATAAATTCACGGAGGGAGACTAATAATAATAATATGCATTGCAAGAGTATAAAACTGGAAACCTATTTATTAGGCCCAGCTGACAAACACCAGGAAATAATGGTGAAGAAAAAAGAAAAAAAGTCTAAAAAAAAACACTTTCGATGTGCGTCAAAGCAACAGGCCTGCTGAGGAAAACACGCAGCCCCAGATATACTGTACTGTAATCCTTACCTGCAGGATTGGAGTCACTTTGCTTTTTCACAAGTGTGAGTTTATATCCGTCTCCGTAGGTGCTCTTGAGGAAGAGAGGTGAGCCGCAGCACTTGAGCTTCCCGTGGGAGATAATGGCGATGCGGTCGCCTAGGAGGTCAGCCTCGTCCATGTGGTGTGTGGAGAGGAGGATGGTCCGGCCTGCATATATATGCACGCACACACACACACACACACACACACACACACACACACACACACTCGGTTAGATGAACTCATTTAATACTTGAGTCTTTATTCTAAAAATAAAATAAACAGACTATTAATACTGTATCAGTCGCTGCCAAGCTGCATTATTTTTATTGTATTAGCTTCAAAAATTAGATTAGCGAAAAAATGTCTGTTTCCAGCTCTTATTATATAAGGGAACCAGTTTTATGGGCATTTCTCAACATTATGGGCCTCATGCAGACACACCCCCTAAACACCATATAAGGGCAGGTGCATGTTGCGCCGTTTGCTAATCAAGCCTAGAACCAGGTGCTGCCGAAAAAGACGGTAGGAGGAACAACTACAGCTGTAGTTAAATTACAGTTGAAGAATTTCTTTTAAAAAGTGATTTGATGGCACATGGAGTTTCAGAGTGCTCATGGTTCAGGATCCATTCAACCGTCTCATCAAATCTGTGCAAATCTGTAAAAACACACTCTCTGCGTAACCCCTGTAGGGCCAAAACATCTAACAGTAATCTAAGCAGAACACATGCAAGCACCAAGGGTTTCTAGAGTCTTAATTGTGGTCTATTGATCAATAGTATCTCTTTATAGCATGAATTACATGATCCAATCCTTATCATTCTTCTAAAAGCATATAAAAACCTAAATTTTTTTACACAATGCATTTTTTTTATTGTTCACAGTTTTAAAGCTATGTTTTCATGTTAACAAACAACTTTTCGTTAAGAGTGCTCTCAACCACAAACATTTTCCTTACCTGAGAGAACATCAAAACAAAAAAAAACATTCACACAAGTAAATCCCGGAAATGATTTACGATAAAAAAGTAAGAAAAAAACAAATTAAAATGCTTGTTGCATGAGACTGATTGTCCTTTAAATAAAAATAAAAAAAAGTACTGGCAAATTCTGTGGTATAGAATAATCATAATAACTGTTACTAATTATTTTTCTATAGCAGCACACCACAAGGGGCAGTACGAAGGCTCAGTGGTTAGCACTGTCGCCTTGCACCTCCAGGTTCTGGGTTCGATTCCCACCTAAGGGTCTGTGAGTTAGGTGGGAATAGAGTTTGCATGTTCTCCCCGTGCTTAATGGGTTTCCTCCGGGTGCTCCGGTTTCCTCCCACAGTCCAAAGACAAGCAGATTAGGCTAACTGGTGTTCCCAAATTGCCCGTAGTGTGTGAATGAGTGTGTGTGCCCTGCGATGAATTGGCACCCCTGCCAGGGTGTACCCCGTCTTGTCCCCATGTATCCTGAGATCCCCTGCGACCCTGTATCCAAGATAAAGCGGTATAGACGATGAGCGAGAGAGCATCCAGATGTTTTTTCGTTACTTAGGTTTACTAAATGTTTCAGTCTTTTTAAGAAGTATTTTTTTCTCATTAGCAATATGAGTCTTGTGTCTGTCTTCGCTTTCTTTGCATTTCTCATAATAAACACTTTTATATGACAGCACTATGTGCAATCCCTGAGAAAGCCATTATAAAGGTTAGAATATACAGTAGACCTGTCACATTTGATATCAGAGAGTTGTTTGTACATAAACCAAAATTCTAATCCCTAAGATAAAGGAAGTGAAGGTCAGTGTGGAAGCCGTTGCTTAATACAATGCTGTGTTGCACTGCAGCAGTGCTTGTTCTATAACCTTGCTTGTATTTGAGGATGAGGTCCCATATGGCACGACGTGCGTACGGGTCCACTCCGGCTGTAGGCTCGTCCAGAATCACGGCCCGGGATCCGCCCACGAACGCTATAGCCACCGACAGCTTCCTCTTCATTCCTCCTGAAAGCGTCTGCACCAGACAGTGGCGTTTATTAGACAACTCCAGATCCTCAATCATCCTGGAAAGAGGGAAAAAAAATCCTTAACACCTGTGATTCGAAACAAATATCAAGCAGCAGGTCTGTGAAGAAACTGTCATCATCTCACCCTCCTTAATTTGCATCACGGTTTCTATGGCAACAGCAGCATGTGCTCTTGTTTTGTTGCTAGTCTTTGTTTTGGGCCAGTGACGGTTTAATTTATTTACTGGATTCATCTGTTTTTAGATTTCATTCTTTTATAAGTCTACATATAAGTCCCAGCTATGATTCTAGACATTTTGAGATTTAAAGAATGGTTATATACATATACAGTGCCAGTGAAAAGATTTCAGACCTTTTTAAGATTTCCATATTTTATGTTTTATATTCATCTTGAAATTGATTCAATTCCATTTTCTTCTTTAGGAATTCTCTAGGAAAAACATCATCGGATGAATGGATGGATGGATGAATGGATGGATGGATGAATGGATGGATGGCTTTATTAATCCCAAAAGAAATTTTTACAATTCTGTGAAATTGTAATACCCAATAAAAGCACCTTTGATAGCAATGATAGCCTCAAGTCTGTTCTTTTGGAAGTTTCCTCCATTCTTCTCAGCAGAATCGTTCAAGCTCAACCAGGTTGGATGGCCACAGCCATTTTTAGGTCACTCTGGAGATGTTCTATTGAGTCCAGACTCTGGCTGGGCCATTCCAGGGCATTCATAGAGTTTCTTCTTGCCTGTTTGCTCTGGTTCGTTGTCTTTTTTTAAATTGAAAACCATCACCCCAGTCTGGTCTCCTGGCCACTGTATCCATTTTTGGACTTATTTGTCATTCCCAGTCCCTGTTGCAGAAAAACCAACATGATGCTGCCACCACCATGTTCGGCTATAGGGTTACTGTTAATTACCTGACGCGCAGTGTCTGATTTCCTGATTCCCAAAGTTTAATCTTTGTGTCAGCAGACCAGAGGATGCTGTTTCTCATGGTCTGAGAGTCTTTCAAGGGTGTTTTGGCAAACTCCCAGAAAGCTTTCATGTTTCTTTTAGCGAGTAATGGCTTCTGTCTGGACACTGTACCATAGAGACCTAATTGGTTGAGTGCTGCAGTGATGGTTGTCCTTTTGTAAGACTCTTTCATCTCCACAAGGGAACTTAGGATCTCATTTAGGTTCTGACAAAATGTGGAAAATTTGAAAGGGTCTGAAAACTTTATGTCGGGTCAAGTATTGTTAAGAAAAAAATAGTAAAATGACTGAACAAAACCTGTTGCTCATATGATGCACCATGGCCATCCCTACATTAAGTGTAACAATAAGATATACGAGAAATATTAGCTTTCAGCCCTCACAGTGCCATCTGGTGATTCCATTCCTTCCATTGAGAAAAGAGAGCTGTGACTAACACGTACGTAACACGATGAACATTTCATGCTCCACATTTCTGCAGTCTCAGTACAGCACTGGAGAATTAAGAGTACACCATGTCTCACAGAACTTGCAAGTGTAACACACACACACACACACACTACTCAACCTAAAATGTTACGGGATTTGAGACACTGCCTTGGTGCTCCAATAAAAATGAGGAACAATAAATTTAGGAATCATTATAGAAGAATTTGGAATTTGGTCAAATTCTGACAAGATAACACGCCAACCAATGACATGCTAGCTTGCCAGCTAGCTACCAAAGCTAATATTTTTAGAAAATTTGAAGACTAGGTCAGGGCACTCACTTATCCATCTCTTTTTGAATGTCCTCTTCAGCCATGCCCTTCAGGCGCGAGTAAAACCACAGGTGCTCTTCTACAGTCAGCTTGTCGAAGAGGACATTGTGCTGCGGGCACATGCCCAGGTTCTGCCGGATGCGCTCCATCTCCGTGCGGATATCGTGGCCGTATATAGTGGCTGAGCCCGAGGTGGGGGGGAACAGCCCGGTAAGGATTGACCTGGAGATCAAACACGATACAGCAATGACATTTTGGTGGATCTCGAAGATTCCTAAAGGAATTATCTGAGCTATAGAATTTTTCAAAAACAGACTGAATAGAATCCTGTGTTTGGTTCTAGTCTCTGCCTTTTTTCTATATATTAAAATGTGTGCCTCAATGTTCTAGGTCTATGTGCCACAAGTCTATGTGCATGGAGTTCGCATGTTCTCCCCGTGCTTAGTGGGTTTCCTCCGTGTGCTCCGGTTTCCTCCCAAAGTCCAAAGACATGCAGATTAGGCTAATTGGCGTTCCTAAATCGCCCATAGTGTGTGAGTGAGAGCATGGGTGTGTGAATGTGTGTGTGCCCAGCGATGGATTGGCACCCTGTTCAGGATGTACCCCGAAGTCTCCTGGGATAAGCTCCAGGCTCCCTGCAACCCTGTATACAGGATAAAGTGGTATAGGACATTATATAGGTATATATATGCTTTACTGTATTGTCGGACACAAGCTGATTTACCTTGGAGGAGGATGTTGGGGACAGAATGCTGGCAATTAAGGACAGTGCTTGTCATCCTCTCAATAAAACAACTGATGAGTTCTTCAGCAGAAGACTCATTCATCCCCCCTTGAACGACATACGAAATCGTTCCTGTCCAGCGTCATCAGACCCTAAAACTAATCTGCTTATGTCAGACCCACTGAGCTAAACTGAGTCATTTCTGAGTCACAGTGATTTTACTCTTGTATGTATTTGTTTTACTAATGCTATATACATACATATCGTTTTATTGTCTATCCCAGGAGACCTTGGGCATGTGGTGGGGTACACCCTGGACGGGGTGCCGATCCATCGCAGGGCACAAACACATACACACATTCTCACACACTCATTCACACACTACGGGCAATCTGGATACACCAATTAGCCTAAATTGCATGTCTTTGGACTGTGGGAGGAAACCAAAGTACCCGGAGGAACCCACCAAGAACAGGAAGAACATGCAAACTCCATCCACACGGACCCTGTGGCGGGAACCGAACCCGGACCCTAGAGGTGCAAGGCGTCAGTGCTAACCACTAAGCCACCGTGCCGACATATATATATAATTTCTATTTAATTTCTGTGTTCTCGTTGGAATCTCTAATCTGGATGATTTCAATCATATTGAAGAAATATTGTTCATGTATATTGTAGCTACAGACAAAATTACCCTGTTGATAGCTAGTCAGAGATTTAAGCAGTTGCATGTTTATATAAGAGTTTTTCAGCCTTGTGGTCAAGCAAAACCAAATAACAGTTGCTATCCTCAACAACTTACAGTAAACTGCGAGTTTAAACTGCTGGCACAATCTCAGCACCACGTGCCGGGTTTCTCGTGCCTCTTAGAAAAAATCCTGATCTGAAACAAGCACCTAAGTCTAGAACAATGGTCATGACACACACACACACACATATACACAGTTCTTTCTCTCACATAGTGGTGGTCTTGCCAGCTCCGTTGTGTCCCAAGAAGGAGACAACCTGGTTTTCGTGCAGATTTAAGCTCAGCTTGTTGAGAGCCAGCTTGCTGCCCGTCTTGTAGACCTTGGTGAGTTTGTCTATACACACCACCAGCGGTAAGTGACTGGGTTCCTCTTCTATTCCACGGGTTTCCTCTGGGGGCAGCAGACAGATATGGAACTCGAGAACAAGACCAGAGTTCTACAGTCATTATTGAAGTTCCATGAACCGATCTGATATTAGTACCTGAGCGTCTATGCTCCATGGCGCAGGCCTGATCCTCCTCCATCACGCTGAGCCTGGCGCTGCTGCTCCACGGCCACTCCCAGGTCTCAATCCGTCCACTTCCTAGCCAATAGGACTTCTGCAGGGGGAAGTACCAAGGGCGGGGCAGCCCGTACATTCCTGGACAATGAGAAAAGTATCATGGAAAATGAGACTGATGGAGTTTAGAGACTAGGAAGTGGTAATGATGTTTATGGCAAATGAGTGGAAACCAGCAAAGTGAATGGTTTTTCCTTTAAGTAGGAGTATATTACAGTAATATTACAAATCCATAGAAGCTTGTTCACAGCTCACTACATCGCTATAGTGTGAACATTACGTACCATAGATACCTAGATAACAAAACAATAACTTCCCCCAAAGCTCTTTTTTAAGATTAGACAACACGTGGACAATATACCGTTTACCCAGAGTTCTGATTTGCCCATTTTTACCAAACCCCAATTACTTGCAGAAGTTTCCACACCCACTTGGGAGTTGCTAATGTATTTAATGAAGCTGTGCCATGGCTCACCTGGATGCACGGCCTCTATGTACCAGGTGAGCACGCCGTACACAATGGCGTCGATGGTCAGCATGACCATGGACAAGAGGAGGTTAAAATCATCGCCCTCTACCGGTGACTGATTGATGGTGCGCCACTGGATGCCCACACCGGCCACCTCGTACAAAGCGAAGTACTTTGAACCGAGGCCAAAAGCGGTGGTGGACATCAGAGACTGCAGGAAAAGAGGAAGTCGCATTGGAACAGAGAGACAGATGGCACTCTACCATGTGTGTTAAAGGTGAGCATGAGCTACAGTATGAGGTAAGTGTGGGCGTGTCCTACCGCAATGCACTTCTCGAAGGCTGTGATCTTGTCATGGGCCACCTCTTCTCGGATCGCCACATACATGTAGGGAACGTAACTCAGGAAATAGATAATCCCGCCACAAGCTGAGGCCAGTTTGGCTTTGGAGTAGATCACTGACACTAGAAAACTAGAAGACAGAAAAAGGCAAGAAAAGATTACTAAGGAGAAGAAACGATGTTGTTAGCTACAACAAGATCGTTTATGTTGTTAGGACACGTTACCAGAACATGATGGTGGCGATGGCGTATACAGTGAGGAAGAGCCAGATGATGAAGGGGTCGCTGTGGAGGAGCACTCGGCCGTATTTTAATATGGCCGTCAGTGCCGTCACTGATATAGAGAGCTGCACAATGCCAGTGATGAACCAGGCCACCCAGTGCACAGCATTATTTAAGCCCATCATCTTCATCACCTGAAATCAATCATCATCATTGTCATAATTGGTCATAAACATATAGAGATAAATAATCAATATTTATAACATCGTTTTTAAAAGGGTGTGAAATGCTGAATCCACAACCACTAATCATTTACGGCCAAAACTCAGTATTGGTGCTGATTGGAATTTTTATATTTTATGCTATACATATACAGTAATATAAAAACATACTGTAATGACCAATCTTTCTTCCCTAAAAATTTAGCTGATAACAGCCAAAACTGGCCATTTTCAGCGTTATACTGTCTCACTTTAAACAATAATCATTTAAAATCCAAATTATTAATTTTTCTTTGAGTATTAATGCTAAAACTGGTGTAAGCTCCTAGAAGCATATGACCTGTAAAAATTGTTAAATTAAAGCAGTCAGAGAAAATTTAAGGATTTCTTTTCCCCAAAAAATCTGTAGTGTCCGTAACCATGTGAAATTCATGTTGCAATAAAATAACAATTTTGCATTTTAGAATTATACACTATTTCAGGGTTATGACTTTTCATGTGAAATATAAATCGGCCAAGTTTCATACGAATGACAATTAAGATCGTTGAAAGATTCGAATTTTTAAAAAAGTTACAGACACTACACCTACTGTAGATAAGCCACTTTTTAGCCCTGTTACAAAAAACAACTATTTATTCATTCTAGGTCATTAGGTACTGCTACAAATCTTAGTAGCAGGACTTAATCTACTACTTAAGCTTTTACACACCTGATCGGCCATTCAAATTCGCTCAAATCAGCTGAATTTTAATGGCCAAAAGTATGTGGACACTTAACATACACTCGTTAACAATCCCATTCGAGATATAACCACCTATTGCTGTTACAACGATGTGCACTTTTCTAAGAAAGCTTTCCACTATAAATTTCGAGTTTGGTTTCCCACTTCAGCCACAAGAGGTTGGGTGCAGGCGGCATTTTAATTCATTGTAAAAGTTGTTAATGCAGGTCAAGGCTTTGTGAAGAACACTCAAGTTCTTCCACTTCCACTTTGTGCAAAGGAGGACTGACATCCTGGAACCGGCTTTGGTTCTTTGGTTCCTGTAGAAAAGGACATTGTCTACAACAAATAAGACATCTTATACAATTGTGTGCTTCTAACTTTGTGGTAACAGTTTGGGGGAAGACCCAGGAATGGATGTGATGGCCATGTGTCCACATACTTTTGGCTATATGGGCAATAAAGCTTAGATAGCTAAAAGAAAAGAAATACACAGGTCTAGATAATGTTGGCAAGGCCACCACGCCACGTTCATTGCTATCAGAATAAGAGATTTTATCATCAAATCTAGAATATATTTCCAGTGTAAATCCTTTACTTTTACGCCATTTAAACCATTCTTTATGCCATCTTCCTTTCTCCTCAACAAAAAGGCCTTTCTTCAATCTCTCGCCTCTCTTAATCTCACCTCTTTGAGTCGATGCTCCTTCTCGGCCACGATGTGTTGGATCATCATGGCCACTGAATAAACCCAGGAGATGACCATGCACAGGGGCATCATGTGCTCAATCACAAACAGAAAACTGCATACAGGGACGTAAAGAGGCAAAAGGTACAGGTAGACATTTTAGGTTTAGGTTACCATGATAACAAATGTGTAACTGCTATGAAAAGTGTGAGCGCAATTAAAAAGGTAATGACGCCTATCATTAGGGAAAAAATGAAAATTAGGACAGACTCACTCGTCTCTGGTGTAGCAGGGGTAGGGGAACATCTGCACGTAATTTCCGGGCTCCACAACGTCGTGACCAACAAATGTATTAATGATTGCTCTCTCCATCATGTCTATGAGAACGCAGCACAGCGGAGTTAATTGAACATCCAAGAGTAAATTAGTGCAAAAGTAGCTTGTATTATAGAAGTTTCTTTACACTCAAAGTAGAACTAAACGCAATTAGAAAAAAAGTTTTGCCAAGAATCTTTCTAGCTTTCTAGCTTGGACTTGGTTCTCCATAATCAAGCTGGCACTGGAACATTGGCTGAAAGCAGAAATACAGTATGCTCTAGATTCAACCTAGAAGATCCATCCTACTGGGAAGAACCCTTGACTGTTTTATTTATCTTCAGCTTTTTGGTGTAAACCCTTATTCTCTTGGTACGAGGGGCCTTCGAATCAAACCGGGATTTGCAGAATAAATTTAGGTGACATTTACAAAAGACTTCGTGAGCAGACTCTAATCAACAGTGAAACATTTTAATGGTGCAAGGGCTCGAAGCCCACTGCAGTCGTTCTCATGAACATTCAGCGAGTGGAGGGATAAAATTTCCCTGTGCAGTAATGTACAGTAGGTGTGACAAATGATGCCAGGTGTTGTACATAGGTAATCCCAAAACATTGAGAAAAAGGAAGGGGTTCGAGGTCATGAGTAAATATAACACAATGAATACCCAATATACTGTACATGATGTACTTGCAATACGTTTGCTAATTTAAAGTACATGCACGGTTTAAATTGGGCTGAGGATGTCCTTACAGTATGTTTTCATTAGTCATATTAAGCTTCTCATGGTATTGAGTTATAGCATTCGTTCTATTTTTATTGTTAATTCATTGTTTACATAAAGCATTACATTAGGTAGATTGTTTTTTATTTTATTTTCCAAGCCAATTTTTTCAATCGCGCCAGTTTTATCATATGCGCTAAATGGCTCAAGATACTATTGAGAGCGCTTGTGCAGTAAATTCAGTCTGACAGCACAGATAGCAGTGAGAGGTGAATGGCAAGGGAGAGAGAAAAACAGGTCCTGCTTAAATGGCGTTTCACTCACTCGCCGTCTATACAGCTTTATCCTGTATACAGGGTCGCAGGGGGCCTGGAGCCTATCCCAGGAGACGTTGTGCATGAGGGGGGGCGTACACTCTGGACAGGGTGCCAATCGATTGCATTGCACACACACACTTACACACTTATTCGCACACACTAAGCACTAGCCTAATCTGAACGTCTTTGGACTATGGGAGGAAACCGGAGTGCTCGGAGGAAACCCACCAATCACAGGGAGAACATGAAAACTCCATGCACACAAACCCTGAGGCGGGAATCGAACCCAGACCCTGGAGGTGCAGGGCGACTGCTAACCACTAAGCCTGCATGCTGCCTTGATAGTCTTTCAGTTGTAAGAAATTTTTATTTTTAATCAGTTACATATCACTTAAGGGGATAATAAAGTGCAATAGGTGAAATATATAAAATCTTCAATTTTAGCAAAAAATTAAAGGTAAAATCTTATCTTTTTGATCTTTCAACATCAAAAAGATAAGATCCTTAATCCTAAGTATTCTTTAATGTACATTATTCAATCTGGTTACACCAAAAACATGAGGGTTCCCTTTTTCTTATTTTGTCATAGAAACTGCATTTAAGTTTTCTGAGGCTCCCCATGTAAACAAACTGCGTATCTTAGCAACCGGACATTATGCTAATAAACCTGGTATCATGTGGAACTTATTGAACCAATAAGGAAATTGAACCTGCGAATGTGCATAACCTAAATCAATCGTTATCTGATTTGATATGACGGGTCACAAATACCACCATATCATAACGTCCGCCAGTCCTCAAAGGTGTTGTAAAGAACAGCTGGAGCTCGATAAAAATCAGTAAGATGCAACGACTGGAGTTTTTTTTTTTTTTCCTTTTCCAGCTCATTATCTGGTCGCTCCTCATGTGTAAAATCCATGGGGGTAAATTTAGCCGGTGATTCATCTTTATTTGGCTTGGAGGTGTTATCTGTTGCAAGCATAATGTATGACTGCCAGAGAAAATGGCGAATGTTGTGGATCTGAAAGAGCTCTATTGGGTGCGGCGTTGGAATGGAAAAAGCAAAAAAAAGATGAGCTCGTCTTGTCTGTTTCAAGCTCCTATACAAAACATGATGCGATGGTAAAAGTCGCTGAGGCACCACTCTTAGCTTAACCAGGTAAGCAGTTTACCAGGACACACTCCATTCTGGATAAAACAAAAGACTAAATGTTATATCTTCCTGACAGTCCGCTCCTCCGCGGGCATTACGTGAGCAGATGATTTATTGCTTAACTTATGGTTTTGTACAGTCCTTTGCTTCAGTACAAATTGCAGAACCGATGTGAAAAGTCTGCAAGAAAAAATTCAGTCCTTTGCCAATAAAAAAAATCACCAAGCTTACAATGTCTTCTTTAGCAACAAAAAGCAAGACGCGGCAATTTGCTTGAGATGTCAGGTGCCTGGTATAGTTAAAGCCAGTCAGTGTATTGTACTGTATGATTGTTAAAAGAAGTTATATCTCTACCTTGGATCCACACGAAGCCGTAGAGGAAGTAGAACTTGCCGCCGGTGTTGGGTCCCGGGCGCCAGTAAGCCCGGCGTATCTCGTTAGTTTTTTCAGTGAAGCTGGAGTTCTGTCTGATCTTATACTGTACATGAGGAGGCAGGGAGCCGTCCTTATTGGTCTGGAAAATGACGCCTGTACAGGGGTGACATACAATATACAGTACAGTCATACTGTTGCAATAGAGAGTGAATTTGTATAAGAAAAACGTTTCACTCACTCGCAAATACGGAGACGTTATCATGGTAGGCCTGGTTCAGAGTGTAGTTTACGATGCTCTCTTCATCCGGGAAGCCTTTGAATATATCCACACTCACCTAAAACATAAACGATAAACGATATTCCGATGTAATGTAACATCGGAATTTTTCCTGCCGCAGGAAAACACTAATAAAAATCGTCAGTACTTCATAAATAAAAACTTGTTATAGCTTGGGTGTTGTTCGTCCCATCGATCGGTCGCCACAGCGCCATCCAATCCGCACACAACTTGGCACGGGTTTTTATGCCAGATACCCTTCCTGACACAACCCTCCCATTTTATACTGTACATGCTTGGGACCGGTACTTCACCCAGTGGCTGGGAACTGAACCCAGTACCTTCTACATGGCGGGTGAGAAACCTACCACTGAGCCACCGATGCCCTCACTGCTTATAGCTTTCATGTAAAAGGATAAAACCTTCAAGATTTAGTAGATGTTCTGGATTATGTCTGAAATAAAACACGACAGTCTGTGCTGTAGCAAGAAAATAATCAATCATTGGGTAGCGTAATAAAACTCGATTGAATTTTACTTGAATTTACCCCGACATCCTGAATGTTTTACTCCTCTTACACTTTTTGCAAAATGAACAGTTTTTATTCATGAAGGAATAATTTTTATGTTGTGCAACATCTGGAGAAAAAAAAAACAAGTTGGGGCCTAAACTGTATTATTGCATAAAAGTAATAAGATGCTTGAACGAGACCTTTGACATGAACTGAATCCAGCCACAGGCGGCGTTGTCGATGGTGTCGAGCTGCTCCAGCAGAGTGCTGATGTTCGGTAACGTGAAATTCTCCTGCATCAGACTTTCTAACAGCTCACTATCCGAAGTGTTCAGCAACTCCGGGTGCCTCCGCAGTTCAGAGGTTAACTACGGAGACGAAACACACAGGCACAAGCATAACAATGCATATGAACTGTTTGACCGCAAAACGCAATAAAAGCCATGTTTAAACTCGCGAATTATTTTCCTCGAGCACACAAAAATGTCTGTAACAAAACTTTTCATTTGAAAACCACTACGTATCCTTCTTTTAGACGCTTTGAACTTCCACGTTTTAGGCGAAGTCATGTGATCAGTAAATTAAAACTACCTTTTGGGCAAAACAGCAGCTGCTGTAAGTGAACTAGTGTTCAGTTGGTTTTTGGAAAATGTTGAATCCAAGAAAAAGGATATTTGCACTCTGTTATTGCCACTGCAGCTTAAAAGCATGAATAAAATACAGGTATGTATAGACTTAGGATATTATGTAACTTGGAGCACAATATTGTACACTTAATAAAACTAGGTGTAACCTTCTAATTTCACTTCCAGAAAGATTTCACTTAACTATCACTGATTTTCCTGCAGACAGAAGCCATAATACAGTATGTGTTACGCTTATATGCTTTAAATAAGCAAAGGATAAGGCTACAAGACTCAAAAGATGCACACGTTACAAGGAATTAAAATGCATGTGTTGTTTATAGGAAGCTGTTGCATTTGCGATGTCTGTCAATTTGCTGCATCTTCTTGTTCAGTCAGGATTTCTAAACCTTACAGGACCATGGATATACATAAACTGGAATACTGAATTCTTGGCATTGTTTGTGGTGTTTCTCATGATCTTTTACATTATGACAATTAAAAAGTTTTCCGTGCAACAAAACTAATTCCAACAAAACAAAACTAATTTCCTTTGTTCCAATTTGCTTCCAGTAACTCAGTCAAAGCTTGAGATCAAAGCATGAGTTCAATGCATGAGATCAAAGCATGAGATCAAAGGATGAGTTTGATAGTCAAAGGATAAGTTTGATATTTGTAATAAAACTAAAAAGCATAAAAATATATAAATATTTTTGAAACTAAATTGCATACTTAAATAACCACAAACACCGTGACAGGCTGACTTATCCAACCTGTGGGAGGTGGACTTAATCTTGTTTTGCAAAATAGCAGAAAATTAAGCAAAAGTTTTACATTTTTCTTTCTTCTCATAAACATACAAAAACTGATTTCTCATTAAGCTGTCAAACTCTTCATAGACAGCTATCTATCTACACTATTCGCTCGACTGCCTTCAATGCGTATGAACTTGAGTAACATCCAATTCTTTAATCCATAGGCTTTAATATGATGTTGGCTCACCCTTTGCAGCGATAACAGCTTCAACTCTTCTGGAAAGGCGTTTCAGTCATGCTGGAACTGGTATCCAGTTGTTTTTCAGAAGTTGGGCTCGGCCCCTTACTTCCAGTAAAAGGAACTTTTAATGCTTCAGCATACCAAGACAGTTTGGACAATTTCATGCTCCCAACTTTGTGTGAACAGTTTGGGGACGACCCCTTCCTGTTCCAACATGACTGCGCACCAGTGGACGAGGCAAGGTCCAGTGACTAGAGGTACTTGACTGGCCTGACCTCAACCCGATAGAACACCTTTGGGATGAATTAGAGTGGAGACTCTGAGCCAGGCCTTCTCGTCCTACATCTCTGTCTGACCTCACAAATACACTTCTGGAAGAATGGTCAAAAATTCCCATAAACACACTCCTAAACCTTGTGAAAAGCCTTCCCAGAAGAGTTGAAGCTGTTATAGCTGCAAAGGGGGCGGGGCCAACATCATATTAAAGCCTATGGATTAAGAATTGGATGTTACTCAAGTTCATCTGCATGTGAAGGGCAGGCATGCGAATACTTTTGGCAACAAAGTGTATATCTATCTATGAATCTATCTATATCTATATCTATGCTTTACCTTTCAGATAAATAAATATATTTAACATACAACATCCCAGTGACTTCAACTGCCTATTAGTCCTTTTTTAACGACTAAACTGCTGGGTGCCTGGAAAAATTTGTTCAGTTCCAGCACCAAGCTTCCCTGGAACCTTGATTCAACTGAAGCATTAATTTGCATTAAAACAATACATGATGATGACTGTATTCAAAACATGTCTTGAAATTGATTTTTTACACCAATGATATCTATGTTCTGAGATAAAGATGACTAATCACCTGACTTTGCATGATAAAATTTCCTCTCAAAGAGAGAATTACAGCTTATAAAATCCTTCATGGTCATTATTGTTAACGCCCACATCCCGTTATGTAATTGGACAGCTTGTAAAAAGTGTGAAAATGAGACTGGTTCTTAAATAGGTTTTTGTCGTTCCACAGGGTATTCCAACATCCCTAGCCAAGCTAGAACCATTTTCTATTGCTCTAAATGACTGAAGTTATCAAAATTCAAAAGTTTGCAGTTGGAAAATGACCTAATTTTGTACACTTTCGGTGCCGTACCTGTTGCAGCCATGCTAGGTGATTGTGCAGTTTGCCTTCCTCCAGGAAAGGTCTGAGCTCAGCTGAAATGTTGAGCCATACTTTAGCATAATGAGTCACATTGCCCACAAAAGCAAATGTCTCATTGGCCTAGAACACAAGAGTCACATACAGTACCTTCATCATCACTGTCCATCCTTCAGACAACAGTAAAAACAAACATCTTTAATGTCTAGTTAAACGCTGCTATCAGAAGGGGCGGGAGGCACACACTCTTCTTCAAGGCTGTGAGATTTACTTGCCTTCTGAATGACCTTATCCACCTGTGAACCTATGGGAGAGTAGAGGATCTTGGGATTTGTAGTCATAAGGTGGACGAGAAGCCCTAAATTCCGCTGCTCTTTGCTGGTAAAGCCAAGCGAGCTCATGTTGCCTTGCTTCAAAGCTTCTGGCTCAATAATCCTAGTGAAAAAAATGTCGATTTGGTGAACTAAAAAAAAAAGCTTTGCAAGTAAAGACGACTATATTACTGTATACCCATACAAACCTGTTATTTCCACACAGAATGGGCTGCAACCCAGCCCACAGCTGCACAAAAGCAGAGAACTGAGAGTGAGGGTTATCTGCCTGAGTGTCCTTTCCCTCAGCAGGGTTTTCAGTGGTGTTGGTACCCCAGCTGGTGGTGTTGGAGTTCCAAGTGGCATTGTTAGCTGAAGAAGAAGTCTGGTGCCCCGCACATGCCCCTTTGGGCAGCAACTTGGCCAAGCCTGAGAGCAGATCCACATCTTTGAGCAGCTTCTCCACCTCAGTCAGCTCCTTCAGCAGAGCACCCAGGTGGGATTGAAATGGCAGCGCTGAAGCATTGGACTGTTCCAATATTAACTGTGGAGACAGAAGGAGGGAGAAGGATGGTGTTAACCGAAGGAGACAAACGCAATGAATTTGAGACATGAATGGAAATGATGAATGAAAGGATAGGTGGCTGAGTAATTTAAGGAATGATAAATGGATGGATGAATGGAAGAATAATTAATAGATGGATGGATGGGTGGATGTTTGTATAATGGTTGATTAATGAATGAAAGATAGGTGGGTAAATAAAAAGTCAAGTATGTTGGTGGAACAATTGCATGGATGAATATAAGAGATTGAAGAATGAATGTTTCACTAGGTGGATGGATGGATGAATGGATGGATGGATGGATGGATGGATGGATGGATGGAAGAGGGAACGTTGTGTTGGTGAATGGATTGGTACAAGCATAGGTACTAATATACAGTGAATAACCAGTGTGGATTAGCTGATAAATGGGTATATGGTTGGATGAATAAATGGAGAGATACAGTAGATGAATACTAAGATAGATAGGTATAAATATAAATGGATGGTTTGTTGGGAGAACATGTTAATAAACAGATAGGTAAATAGAAATGTGGATTAGATAAATGATTAATGAATAGTTAGATGTCTGGGTAAAAGAATGACAGATAAATGGATGGATGAATGGAAGACGGATGGATGGATGGACGGATGGATGGATAGATGAATGGAGGATTGGTAGAATGGTTGATTGATAGATGGAAAACAGATGGGTCACAATAAGTTGTCAAGTATGTTGGTGGATGAGCATGCGCATGTATGGATTAATGTAGAATAGATATAGGAAGAATAGGAATGAAAGAATAGATTTATCACTAGATGGATGAATGGATGGATGGATGGATGAGAGGAAAGTTATATAGGTAAAAGGAGTGGTACATGGGTGGGGAGATGAAGAGACACTATACAGTATATGGATTAGCTGAAAAATGGATACATGGATGGATGAATGGATGGATGGATGGTAGGATGGATAGATAGTTGGATGGATGGATGAAGACTGAGATATATGGTTTGTTGGGTGAACACATTAATAAACAGATGCGTACATGGGTTGATACAGAAAGAGAGAGAAATTGTGAAGCAAACAAAAAGATAGTTTGATAAGATGAATGGAACAAACCAATGGATGAAAAAAAAGACAGTCCATCCTAATTGCCATTGTACATATGTTCATTACTCCTCATACCTTCTCAATGATTTTCTGTGTGTCGATCTGATCCCTCAGCTCCTGGCTGATCTGTGCAAAACGCTCCGCTTTCTGCCCCACATCTCCTCCACACATGGCCGTCTGATAGGCTCGTAAAACTGACTGCTGCTTCTCAGGCACCGATAGGATCCTGTTGAGCTCACTGTCCTTGCCCTCCCCGCATGTAAGCACCTGCAGGACACCACCGGTCAGCAAAACTCCCTGGGAGAAAGAAGAGTTGATGACATAGTTGCCAGGAACAGATCTAGTTAAAGTGACAAGCAGACAGAGGAGGAATAAAAAGCTGGACAGACATAGAGTGGCTTGGGCAAAGTGACCCAGCTAATAAGGTACAGGCTTGTCAAGACTGTCAGAATGATGGAACGATAAAAGTGAAAAGACACATCATTAGGTGTTGGTGAACAAATGTAAAAAATTGAACTCTTGAGCACTAAACGAGCAAAGTGCATGACTGACCTCCATCAACTGCAGTTCCTGTGGATCAAATTTGTTTGTCTGCCCTCCTCCTCCAGCAATACCCAGAGCCTGGGAAAGCAGCTGGAGAAGGACGTGTTTATCAGCTGCTTTACTCGGGTCTCTCAGCGCTTTGTGCAGCAGACCCCCTTCCAGACTCCTCCAACCTCCAAGAAGCTGCTCCTGGAGACACAAAGCAAACTCCTGGTTTGGTGACCCTGCAAGGCTTCCTGGAGTAGATTTATTTATGAGGGTATATTCAGTTCTTGCTACCCAACCATACCATCCATACAGGAGGTGATATTTGAGCCCCTGATTTATTTGCATATGTATTCTTGGGGCATTTTCTGCACCTATGGAATGCGCTGGTCCAGAACGTATGTGTCACAACATACCTCCAGTTGTAAGACCTTCTCTCCAGGGCTGCGAGCACCACGGTGACCTTCGGGCCAGCCTCCACTTCCTGCACTTGCTTTGGGATATGTGCCAAAAATGAGGTTGTACACCTGCATCAAGCAAACACACACACATACATACAGTGTGACTCCATATTGTCTATAATATCAACCTCCTCTTATTGGATACAAAGAATTGTTTACGCTTGGTTATCTGCCAAGTCAGTAAATGGCTAATTTCTGTGAAAGAAGGCAGATCTTGATTGTGTTTATTGATGATTCAACCCAGACTGGATGTCTGGTATGTGACAGACATCTGCCAATGACTATCAATGGCATCTAAAGGAATGGAAAGGAAATTATATTAATAGAAATAAAGAGTGAGAAACGCAGGTAATAGAAAGGTACAGTGACTACACTTGGACAGACAGCTCGAGAATTATTGGGAAAAATGGTTAAACTTTAATTTTAGAAAAAGACAGAAATCTAATATTTATTGAAGCGTTTTTATTTTAAGACAAGGGTGACCAAAGTCTGGGCACAGGGCCCAATGCAGCTTGGAAAGATATTAATTTGCCCACAGCTACTCTTTTAGAATTTATTATTGTAACACTCACTCACTCCCTTATTCGTTCTCTGTACCGCTTTTTCTGTACTGGAAAGTGGGAGGCCTGGAGCCAATCCCAGGGAACTCGGGGCATGAGGCAGGGTATAGAGTCCTGACCTTAACCCGATAGAAAATCTTTGGGATGTGCTTCTGGAATAATGCTCAAAAATTCCCGTAAACACATTCTTAAACCTTGTGGAAAGCCTTCCCAGAAGATTTGAAGCTGTTATGTTGTAGCTGTAGCGGGTGGGCCAACATCAGATTAAACTCTATGGATTAAGAGCTGGATGTTACTCAAGTCCATTTGCATGTGAAGGAAGGTGAGCAAATACATTTGGCAATACAGTGGAACCTCGGATTGCAAATAATCTTTTTGGGTTGTGGATCAAATCGTCTGAGTTTTCATTATTTCTTATGGGGGAAATTCGCTTTGAAATACGAGTGATTTGATATACAAACACGCTTCTGGAATTAATTATGCTCGCAATCCAAGCTTCCACTGTATACTGTATGTTGGCGGCACGGTGGCTTAGTGGTTAGCACTTTCGCGTTGCCCCTCCACGGTCCGGGTTCGATTCCCACCTCGGGTCAGTGTGCATGGAGTTTGCACGTTCTCCCTGTGCTAGGTGGGTTTCCTCCAGGTGCTTCAGTTTCTTCCCACAATTTAAAGACATGCAGATTAGGCATAATGCCATAATTGCCGTTCTTAAATTGCCTGTAGTGTGTGAATGTTGACCAGAGGTCCTACAAAGGATCTTAAAAATGGGGTCACTATTGGTCGCCACGGTCCCTAGTTGGACTACAGAGGTTCGGATGGATGGTACAATAATGTTGGCTTGTCCAGTTACTTTTGGTCTGTAAAAGGGGGGCCTGAAAGTTTGCAGGTTTTGCTCATATTTGCTCTTTATTTTATTAAATCTTGAAATAAACGATATACACTATGCTAAACAGATTTATGGCTATTTAAATCTGACACTGTGGTATTTTGATAAACCCTAATCTGGCCCCCAAAATAAGACACCCATATCAAAACTCCAGAATTTGCTGCTTCACTGGTGTGTAACTGTTACACAAAGACCTAAATCCTTAATCATTCCGTAACATACAGTATGGAAGATTACAGAGTACACACAGGAAATTAAATGAAAGATTGCTAACCTTCACTCGTCAGGTATAAAAAGGACGAATAGGCAATATCCACTGTAAGAGCAATGATTAAGAAACAACCTGAGCTTTAATGAACCTGCCTGGACTTTCTCCAAGATCACAAAATTGCAGAAGATTGTAAGACTTCAGGCTCATCAACTTTACAAAGCAATTAGACTTCAAATCCATACCAGCAAATTACCAGGAAAGTGAATTAAAACAAGAATTAAAGAAAGACTTTTCTTTCTTTGGGAAGCTGTGTACCTTTCTGGGAGCTGAAATATGTTTGGAGTGAAATATGTTCAGAAGAGACACATATAGGACACCAAACTATCAGCATGGCTTTGTCATACATAACGAGTGAAAGTCATGCATTACAGAAGAAGACTCAGTGCTCTTCTGTTGGCTAAGAAAGGTTACATAAGGTACACAATCTCTAAAACGGGGGTGCCAAGAATTCTGAAGCTGACTAGCACCTACATGTATTGCTTTTTTCTAACAAGTACACCTACCATACATATACACATTTTAGTACAGTAGGCTACCAAAGAAAATAAACCCAAAAACTTTGCACAGTCTAATATTTCTTTTAACCGCCTTCAGCTAACGTGGTGTCCAATTCATGTCTGAAAATTATTCCTCATGCTCCCAGAACCACTCTTTCACAATATGAGTCAGAGAATATCCTGCACATCAGAAATCAAAACTCCATAGATGTGATAACCTCGTCATACAGTACATTCAGGCCGTCAGCTGACTTTATTTTATTGCCAGATAACGTTGCTGAGCCTCTAGACCTGAGCAACTGAATCAACATCTTCCTTTGCTCAAAAGCAAACTGAACCCTTTAGATTTCTGATGGCCACACGTTGGAGACCCGTCCCCGCGCTTAGCGCTCCATTCACATGCAAGATTTATGCAAACGACTCTATTCAGATGTAAGTAAATGCTAATTGCTGTTTTGTTTGGGACGAGTGATGTGCTGATGCATGTTCGCGTCCAACAGAACAGAAAGGGCTTGAATGAAAGAACAAAAAAAAAAGTTCTTTTATAATATTTTCACGTAAATAGTCTTATATGCACGTAAGAATCTTTTCCCCGAAAAAAATTACTCGTTGCATGAATCCATACAAACCGCTTCGGGTTTTTTTTTATTTTTTATAATAATCATCATCATCATCATGTTTTTTTGCTATTTGTGTCCAGCACTGAATAATTATTTGACCACAAACGGCTGGAATGTTGTTGTGAATTTATGATTGAAATAAAGCTGTTCGCTTAAAAAAAAGGCAGCATTTATTTAGCGAGTATATATTTATGCTACTGTATGTTATTTTTCTGGGGTACTGATTTTACATTTTGTCTGATGTAAAATCAAAAGAAGTTGTCCCTCTTTGTGATCAGAGTATCTTATGATTGAAATAAGGCTGCTCATATCGGCAGCGTTTTGATCAAAGGGGAGATGAAAAGTGCAAAGTGGAAGTGTTATTTATTTCACTCATAATTCTACTGGTGATTTTATTTTTCTTATTTATATATATACACTACCGTTCAAAAGTTTTAGAACACTTTCTAACTCCATGATGGTTCCTGATTTTTATTTCTTTCTAC
>JAQMYG010000014.1:17535961-17565834 GCA_030014215.1 Clariallabes teugelsi | reverse complement strand
AATTCAAACGTGTGAATATAACACAGAGTGTACCACCTTTAGGATAATATGTCCAATTTTACAAAAACAATGAAAACATTTCTAAAAGACATGAAGTAAAATATGAAAAAAAAGAGACATTTATCCTCATTTAACCTTAATTCATGATTTCTCTTGGCACCAGTTGCTTTAAAAACAAAACTAAAAGTGTCTCCCTTTTCCTCTTGCTACCGTATTTAATAACATTCTCACCCATGTTGCTATATCTTCATTAAATTTGCACATTATGAAAAAAAATAAATTATGTAAACTTGATTTGCTTGGCTTTCCATTGAAGCAAACAAGTTTTGAACGGTTCCCAGACGTACACACAACTTAGCCGGCGCTCGGTTCGGCTTCGTCTCTCATATGTCGAAATACTTTACCAAACCAAGTATCGCAATGATAATATCGTATCGGGTGGTGACTGGTGATTACCGCCCGTATTACCTACTGTGCAGAATGTATTTTAATTATAAAGCTGCACCTGGAATATGTCTAAAGAAATGCAACAGGCATTTGGATCCACTTGGCCCATTTGTCTAGAGAGCAATTACACAGATGGCAGCATTAGAAAAATGACTCATCTAACTTAAAAGTTAATTAACTTACGTGTTCTTTCAGTGACTAATTCATCTGGCTGTAATGAGTGTGAATAAAGAGTCATTATGTGTGAACCTATTATCTATAAAAAGCACGTGAAATCAGGAGTCACGGTTACAGTGGCACCGAGAGCAGACATGTACGTGAATATGGTTAAGTTTGCATGCCCTTGTGCAGTCACTGGTATCATACCTGCTTTGCATACTGTATATTACCAGGGTGGAAGGACAGATAGTCAGATTGATAAACAGATTGAAGGGGAACAACAGGTCATTGCTCTGCTATCGGTGTTTTACATTCAACACTGCCGCACTAATCTCTTTCAAATTTAAAGGAACATTATGTAGAGAGAAAGAAAAAAATCCGGCCAGCATTGTTGTAGGGGTGTGAATCTGACTTCTGGTGGTTGTGTTTGCATGTTCTTCCTGCACTTGGTGGGTTTCCTGCAGGGACCTGAGTTGTAGGGTGAGTGGCATGTGCAAATCTCCCCTAGCGCATGAGTGGGTGTGTATAGGTTGGTGTCAGAACACACATGTATAAGTGCGTAAGTGTTATTAAATTGTAATTAAGCAAACGTAATTACGCATTGAAAAACATTTGCTTCTCTCTTGCAAACTCTCAGATCCTCACAGGACTCGAAATGAGCGCTTTATTAAAGGCACCTAGATAGGTGCTGTAAATCTGATAAGTTTATTCATAAAAGACTCATTCAGGTAGGGTTGTAATGACTGCGTAAGTGCTCTTGCTAGCCAATTCATACACAATAACATAGGCTTTGTTCTACACCAATTCCCCTGGATTAGTACAGAACAGACTAGATGTTCATGCCGGCATTATGACACTACAAAAACACTCCAACAACAGCAACATGGCAAAATTGAAATCGAAATTCCAGATTGAAGAGGTTAAATGGCCCTCATGCATACAGTAGATAGAGCACCATGAGCATTGGTGGCTCAGTGGTAGGTTTCTCGCTTGCTACTGTACACGGAATGCCTGGGCATGATTCCCAACCAATGACCAAACCATCACTCACTCATTGTCTAAATCGCTTTATCCTGTATACAGGGTCGCAGGAAGCCTGGCGCCTATCTGAGGAGACTTAGGGCCTGAGTCGGGGTACACCCTGGACAAGGTGCCAATCCATTGCAGGGCACGCACACGCATTATTCACACACTACAGGGAAATTTGGGAACACCTGCTTGTCTTTGGACTGTTGGAAGAAACCGGAGTACGCGGAGGATGTGCAAACTCCATGCATACAGACCCGAGGCGGGAATCGAACCTGGATCCGATGGCTAAACACTAAGCCATCGTGCCGCCTACTAACAGATCCTTTTTTTATACTAAAATTAACTAAGAGACAGGAAAACCAAACGTAGACGGTTAAAAGGCAAAATATCGAGTGTCCCCACTGACGGGAGATGGCCGTCAGTCATTCTTCCCTCTACCACCCCCGCTGTTTTTCAGGATCACACAGAACCAAATCATACACACGTACAGTACACACATACACAGTGCAGCATATAAGGCCCTTAAGATGTTTCAAGGAGCTAAATTCTTGGAGACTTCAAGCACTCCTTGCAGTATCTCTGACAGTCCATCATCTCCTCCTCTTCCTGTTTTCCCTTCCGGCCATACCCTTCACTCTCCATCGTTCCTGTCACACCGGCCGCTCCGCCATTTCAGTCCTCGGAAATACGATAATGTGGTGTATTAAGCCCTAATAACAGTGATCATATCTCATTCCGAGCTGCCAGTCAGGATGGTGTCTGGGCTCGGCTGCCGAGCGAGACGTGTCCGATGTGGCGGGATTGGGCGAACATGTATGCGGTAAACAGGCCCGGCTCGGCTCTCTTCCAGCCTTTTGTACAAACAGACTGTAATTTGGAACGGTCTGTTGAGTGACATGAGTGCGGACACAAAACAAACAAGCGCGGATCAGCCAAGAGTCATGAGAAACGCATTACACACCAAAGCACGAGCTGTGCTTTGTATCTAAATAGTAGATAGCTCTCGATCGCTTATTCTCGTTTAATTCCTAATGGTAGGTTACAGCGCCGGCAGACATTGCCTGACGAGTGTGGAACGGGATTATATACGAGACATGCCTTGAATGATAATAGCAAAAGGGAGCAAAAGACAGGCAAAACATGAGAAAGGGAAGAAAAGTCTATATTTGTCAAGAAACAGGTGGCAGATGTTAACCATTCCAGTGAAGCAAGTGCAGAGCTATTGGGATGACGAGGCAAAATCTGCGAGATAAAGCAAGAAAAATAACCTTCCCACAAAAAGATAAAAAGGAGGCAAATTGATTCCAAGTTGGGACCATCAACCTAGTCATGTGCCAATTCCCACCCACCAACCAGCTCTTCAATATCCTATAACGGCAGGAAGGGGGAAAGATAACACTCGCTTCCTCAGAGACACGCAAAACCAGCCAAGTGCTTTTTTTTTTTTGAGCTGCTCATGCTGCGTTTCTAATGTTTTCATCCTTAAGAAATCTACGGTTTTAGATTTGAGGCTTGGTGTCCTGTCCTCACAGTTTTTTTTCTCTTCTTCTCCTACTCACCTGATTCTAAAAAAATCATCCATACATGATAATCAACCTGAGTTGCGTTTTGCCCATGTGTGTAGTGCAGCAGGCAGTGGAAATCAAAATGATCAGCTCAGGCCGTGTCCACACGTACATGGGTGTTTTTAAAAAATGTTTTGGGTGTTTTTTTTATCCCCATGGAAACTTAATTTTAGATTAATGTGAGAAAAGTCTCACTCACTCACTCATCTTCTATACCGCTTTATCCTGAATTCAGGGTCGCAGGGACCTGGAGCCTATCCCAGGAGGCTTAGGGCTCGAGGCGGGGTACACCCTGGACAGGGTGCCAATCAATCGAAGGGCACACACTATGGGCAATTTGGGAACGCCAATCAAACTAACCTGCATATCTTTGGACTGTGGGAGGAAACTGGAGTACCCGGAGGAAACCCACCAAGCACGGGAAGAACATGCAAACTCCATGCACACAGAGATGGGAATCGAACCCAGACCCTGGAGGTGCAAGGCGCCAGTGCTAACCACTATGCCACCGTGCCGCCTGTGGGAAAAGTCTGACGTTAAATTATGTTGAGCCGGCACTGTGGTTTAATGATTAGCCCTTGCACCTCCAGGATCTGGGTTTGATTCCCACCTAGGGTCTGTGTTTGCATGTTCGCCACGTGCTTTTTGAGTTTTCCTCCCATATTTGCCTTTTATCCATCTAGGTTTGGTTTTCTTTTAGTGGCTTATTTTAGTATAAAAATGATCTCTTAGTAGGCAGCACCATGGTTTAGTGGTAAACCATTGGATCTAGGTCCGATTCCCGCCTCGGGTCTGTGAGCATGGAGTTTGCATGTTCTCCAAGTGCTTGGAGGGATTCTGGTTTTCTCCCTCAGTCCAAACACATGCAGATTAGGCCAACTGGTATTCCCAAATTGCCCGTAGTGTGTGATGAGCATGTGTGTGTACATGCTCATCACACACTATGAGCACTGCCCTGTGATGGATTGGCACCCTGTCCAGGGTGTCCTAAGGCATTGTGCCCTAAGTCTCCTGGAATAGGCTCCAGGCCCCCCTTGACCCTAAACACAGGATAAAGCGGTATGGACGATGAGTGTGTGAGTTTATACTACAGGTTTATTCTTTGTTCACAGGTCCTGGGATGCAATCAGTGATTAATCACTGAACGTCTGTCTCTGCAAAAACAACTGAGATAATGTAGAACAGAAAATAACAGAGAGAGAGAGAGAGAGAGAGAGAGAGAGCAATGATGACTGACAGAATCCAGGCACACATGCACGCACACATACACCCCGCTGCTCCGCCTTCACACAGCGCAATCAATTTGTTGCCCGCCTTAGCAGGGACGCAAACAAAGCAGGCTTAGTCACCGGCCGCTTAATTAGAGAAGAAGCACAGATGAAGGTCCCGGTAATCAGCTGAAGGAGGCAGGAAGAATAAACAGCTGTATGCAGAAGACAGACAGCGCAAACGAGCAGAGATCAAAATGACAGAGATGGACAAGTGAGAATCTGATGACATCAAGTGGTATCAGAGAGAGACAGACACAGCCAGCCACTGAAGAAAGGAAGGAAGACAGACGGGCACTGGTAACAGACAGGCAGCGCGAACTGACAGGCATGACACAGGAGACAAAGAGAGATAGCAGAAAGAGACATATGGGCACAACAGTGAGACAGACAGGCAGCATGGAGAGACAGACTAGCACCAGTGAGATAAGGGCACAGCGTGGTAAATTTGTGCCTATGTGTGTGTTATCCAAAGGGTGCTGAGCAATAATAAAGACAACACAAGAAGAAATAAAGTCCATCTCCATGTGTCTCTCCATGTAGCTCTTTATTCAGCTTTTTGTTGGTTTTCTTTTTTTCCCGCTCATTCACTCTGACCAATTATTGTGTCGTTCAGCTTCTCGGTCCTGTTCCTCTCCCCTCTTGTTCTCACTCTCCATACAGACAGCGCCTTACATAAGTATTCACACACACCTTGAACTTTTCAACATTTTTGTCATTGATGATACAATCAGGAGTTCAAATGCACTTAAGACACATTTTTTTGGTTGAATAAGTGCTCAATTCATCACTGGATCAATATTTGGTTAAAAAATCTGGCCTTTATTTGGCTTCTTTGATTCCAGTTTCCCAATAATGTACATTTAATTTACGGCATCCGTATCCACAGCGTCTTACATCTGGGCAATTAAGGGCAATTTGTGAACCGTGCAACAGTGACCTGAGACCTTCCGGTCAGTAGTCCAACGCTTTAACCACTGAGCTACCCATGCACCAAGCACTGCTGACGAGAACCAATCTCATAGCATAATGCTACCACCACCATGCTACATTGTTAAGATGGTTCTCTCTGAGCACTGCAATTTTGGTTTTCCACCAAGTTACACTTAGTGCCCCAGCCAAATGGTTCAATTTTGCTCCTTGGATGAGATCAAAAGACCTTGTTCCACACCTTGCTTCATTTAAACGTTTACACACACACACAATCAGCCCTTCAGATGTGTTTAACCAGATCTCACACTCTCTCTGTCCTCACTCCTTCAGAGCGATAAGAAGATAATCCCTCTATCAAGGCCATCTCAGAGAAGAATTCTCGCGGAGGTCATGTTCACCTCTGCCATCGCTCCTCCTCAGGATGTCCTCGCTCCTCAGCCAGGTTGTAAAATAACCCAAACAGAATCACATTCTTGAAACCTCTCGCAATTCATTCATGAAATACAGGTTTGTGTAAGGAGGATGGAAACTGGTGCAGTCTTGCATGGCCTAATATCTAATTCACACTGCATTTCACACTTATGAAAAGGGCAAAAAGAAACACAGCACAGGCAAAAAAAACTCTCACAGAAATCTCACCTGGTCAAATAGTGGACTCCTATACAGCCCATCTTGCTATTCTTTAAACAGGGATATCTACTTACACTGATCAGCCATATAATTAAAACCTTCTAGATTTCGGGTTCCCCATGGCTCCACACGGTCTCTTGGGTTGGGCTGGAACTAGAACACTGGCAGCGGATCCTTTGGGTGCTGTGGATCGAACTTATTTGGCCGGTGCATCCCATGCATGCTAGATTGGATTGGGATCTGAGGAATTTGGAGGCTTGGGCTCTTTGCGTGTTAGGCCTGGTGCATGGCAGGCTTGTGGTGCATTGGGTGTTTTGAAGCCTTTCCACCATGGCCAGCATTTTTTGGCCATTTTTCCCTTGTTGGATTTTCTGAATGGGCCGGCCTTTGGACCCAGGCGGCATAAATGAGCATTGGATACTCATTGGAGCATTGGATACAACATTGATAATCAATGTTCAATCAATTCACCTGTCGGTGGTTTTAATGTCATGACAGACAGACAGATTTTTTTGGGGGGGTTGAAATTATATCTGAAAATATATGATTTTAGAAATGATAGAAAAAGTTCTGCGTCCCTAAACAACAATTGTCTTTGATTGCCAATGCTTTAAATATATCTAAAAAATATATATATAATAATTGCAATCTTCTTGGACTGCTGTATATTCAGAGAAAGAAAGGACGGAAGGCATCCAATCATGTCCAAACTGAGGGGTAATATAAAGGCTGCCTGCTGAGATATATTCATCTGGCTGATTCTTGAAGTCTGCATACTTACTCATATAGTTAACTGCCATATATACTGTATATATATTTATATACATAAATATATCCATAATTGTGTGCATTATGCCCAGTACAGTCCAGCCACACTGAAAACTGCAATTTCTTCAAAGCACGTCTCTAATTATTTTGTTTACACCGAGGCCCCAGGAAATCCACATATTTGCTTCCTGTCTGGATATACCAACACTAATTTTAATTATCATCCCAACATAGTTATTCCATATTTATCTACGTGATCAAGCTTTTCATATTATCCAGCTTCAACAGATGCTCCCGCAAGAGCAGATACATACAGGTCATCCAGGGTAAAAGGGGCAGTACACTCTGTTCTAATAGGAACAGACAGACATTGCATCACCACACACACACACACACACACACACAACAGCTTTAGCCAGTCGGTAATGGATGTAGCTTTTATGACAATATGAGCATCTCCTAATAGTCATGAAGTCACTCTAGAGACATCTAAGCATTTTCAGAGCTGTAGCAAACCACTTTGCGCACTGGCACAGTGAGGCTTGCGTTATTGCCATGAGAGTTCAAGATCCTGAAGCTTGTGGCCAGATAAATGTGATCATGCCTTATTACCGGTGATCATGCCTACTTATGTCTGGGTTTGTTTTGGGTTTTTTTTTTTTTTAAGTTGAACCTGCACCACTTTATCACATATAAAAGCAGTGAGTTTGCTTCAACACAATCTCCTGGTTTGATAGAAATAACTCCCAGTGTGAGCGCTCATATCATCTGATGAAAAAGAGATGGAAAAGAAGAAAAAAACAGTTTTATAAGCGGAGATGATGCTGATGGGCATTCCCTCGCGCCCTACTCAAATCCAGCACTGGGCATAAACACGAGAGTGATTGTACCGTTTTATTGCAAGCACTGCAGCGCAAGAGTCCCAACGAAATTTCTCTCTGAGAATAAAAAGAAAAGCTGAGTCTAATGGCTAATTGGTAGGCTGGCACTGCCAAGCAGCGCTGCCCTACTGAAATACCCAGGGAAGCATTGGCGGTCTTCAGATGTGCAGGCTTTTTGGCGTTCGTCTCCGTGAGAAAGTTTCCGCAGCCCGCGGAATGCAGATCCAGGATGAAGGAATGAATTATTAACACCCTCACGCAAAGTGTCATTTATCCACACCGCTATCTGTCTTCGCCTCACCTGATCACTTTCTTTCAGCAGAAGCTTTACCCTGACTCGCGGCCATTAAACTGGCATACCGACCGTCATAATAGATGTTTTATTGTGTTAGTGGCAGGACAATAAAGATCTGTTCTCGCTCTTTTCACTCTCTCTCTCCTTCCTCCCTCTGGATCAGGCAGTCGACACGAGCCGGCAGTGACTCGGCCAAGCGTGTCGGAGATTGAGATCACTTTTCGGCAGGCGTCCTGAAATAACCGCGTGTAGCATCTGCGAAAAATGACGCAAGCTTGCTAAAGAAAAAGATACCTGTTGAATTCTTGTTGGGTTTTTTTTTTTTTTTTTAGAACAGCAGTTTGGACAACAGGCTTGGATGCAAAGTTATAATAATGCACTCTAATTCTAATCTGTACATATAGCAACAATTACCCTGAGAATTATTTATATAGTAAAGTTCTACATTACATTTAAGCATTTGGCAGATGCCCTTATCCAGAGCACCTACATTTCTATCTGAACAGTTGAGGGTTAAGAGTCTTGCTCAAGGGCCCAACTTTGGTTGTTTTGGGATTTGAACCTGGGACATTCTGAACCATAGTCCAATGTCTTAACCACTGCGCTACCCCTGACCCCGTAGTTCTCAATGAGATGTTTGCTACTTAGCAATTGTGGAAGGAGTCTCCAGTGTCAGCATACGAGATTCCTTCCAAAGTCACTTATAGTTACTCACTGTACAGGGTCACAGGGGGCCTGGAGCCTATTCCAGGATACTTAGGGCACGTGGAGGGGTACACCCCGGACGGGGTGCCAGTCCATCTCACACACTCATTCACACACTACAAGCAATTTGGGAACTCCAATTACCCTAATCTTCATGTCTTTGGACTGTGGGAGGAAACCGGAGTACCCTGAGGAAACCCACCAAACACGAGGAGAACATGCGAACCCAAGACGGGAATCAATCCCGAAACCTGGAGGTGCAAGGCTAATCACTACGGCTCTGTGTCGCCGTCAGAGGCAACGGTTTGTGCCATGTGTTTGAACCAAATGTGTATCAATGAAACAGTGGCATGTTTTAATGTTTTTGGGCATGGCCTAATATTTAAATAAGCATGAATGACTGATATTTCTCTGTCTGCTGAAGAAGAACTATGCTCCAAGTTACCTCATGCATATTTTACCTGTAATTCTATCCATCCATCCTTCCTGTCAAGCTATCCTTGAAGGGATCCTAACGTTTTTTTGCAATCTACCAGCACACACACACACACACACACACTATGGGCAATCTGGAAATGCCAATCAAGCCTAAAAAGCATGTCTTTGGACTGTGGGGGAAACCAGAGCACCCCCCCCCCCCATAAGTTTGTATGAAATGTGAATGGGTTTGAATCAAAATGATAAGATTGTCCCTGATGAGCAAGCCGAGGACGACGGCGACGGCGGCAAAGAAAAACTCCCTGAGATGGTAATAGGAAGAAACCTTAAGAGGAACCAGACTCAACAGGGAACCTATCCTCATCTGGGTGACTTATGACTGGAACCATCCAATTAACACTAAAAGCACATTCATTCATCATCTATACCGTTTATCATGTGAGCCACAGAGGCCTGGAGCCTATCCCAGGAGACTTTGGCACGAGGTGGGGTACACCATGGACAAGGAGCCAATCCATTGCAGAGCGCACACACACTACAAGAAATTTGGGAACATCAGTTAACTTAATCTTCAGGTCTTTGGACTGTGGGAGGAAACCGGAGTACCCTGAGGAAACCCTCCAAGCATGGGGAGAACATGCAAGAACAAAGACTTGAGGTGGGAATCGAACCCTCAACCCTGGAGAGAAGCATGTTGGAAAAATTCAGGAAAAGATAAGTAATACTGTTTAAGATTAAGATTAACCACGTATCTCTCAGACGTACTGGTAAACTGTAAATGTGAAAAAAATGAATTGCTTCTGAGCTTCGTTTTATATCGAAGCACTTCGAGATTGCATCACTACTGGCTGATTCTCTTGTATTTGGAAACTTTTACTAATCCATTTTTTTTTTGACGCATTCATTCACTCACTACAAATTAATCTATTTCCCCAAGTGTGCTTGGGTTTATGGCACTTATCCATTCTCTGTCCTTAACTGCTGGAACACATTTACTATGTGCTTGAGTTTGGAGTGTCCTGATAAGATTACACTTCTCGAACCTAGAGCTACACTACATGGCTAATCTCATTATTGCTCTCGTGGCTGAATGGGCACAAATTCCCGCAGCCACGCTCCAAAATCCTAGTGGAAAGCCTTCGCAAGAAAAGTGCATACATTACTCTAATTGAGCGGATAATGCATTGCAAAATGAACCCAAATACAGTACAAGTACAGAAGTGGTACAGTTCTTTAGATTTCTGTTGAGAACATGTGCATCAGGAAGCTAGTGGGCGGGGTTGCCAGGCTTCAATAAAAAAATCAGACCACAAACTAAAACCACAGGAAACTTGCAGAGGCTTGGATTGCATATAAACAAGTTAACATTTGTGCACCAGAAAGCACACTCAGACTACATGTTATGCAGAACAAGCATACAAAACATTAATATAGATAGGAATATTTGGAGCACTTGTGGTACACATAGTGGGGTTTTATATGTGTCATTATAATAAAAACCAACAAAGGTCTCTTATGTACAGTATTCTTATCTTTTAATTGAATGCAAACCTAGTTAATGTAGACGTAGAAGTACTGTTATATTAGGTTAAATTAAATGATAAAATTAAAGAAATTGGAACAAATGTTTTACAGAACTGCAAAATGCCCGAAGACACAATTTAAAAAACGATTGTTTATGTACCAAGTTCAGCAGCAACCTCGTTTCCCCTCTCGTCTGTTCCAACCACTCAGCATTCAGCATCACCAGTATACTACATTTAGGCATTTGGCAGACACCCTTATCCAGAGCGACTTACATCTTTTTATCTCATTATACATCTGAGCAGTTGAAGGGTAAGGGCCTTGCTTAAGGGCCCAACACAGACAACTTTGTGGTCGTAGGTCGTAGGAACCTAGGATCTTTCGAATCGTCCAATGCCTTAACCACTGAGCTACACCTGACCCTCGCCTGATCATCTCTCATCATCTCCATCCGTTTCTTACTGGTTCATGCCTTAACTTAGATGTTTGTTTTTTTTTATGCATAAATTACTTATAGGTCACTGTATGGCTTAACAAACAAAAAACATTCCTCTGAAACTGCTCAGGTACAGGGGTTAACCTGAAAACAGGTGCTAAAACTTATCAAAAATGAGAGCCAAACAAAAAAGTCCTTCAGGAGGCCTGGAGAACTATTTCTAAGTCTGGTTCTTTTGAAGCAAAATATGAAGAAATGAGGGAGGTGGTAGTATTCAATTCAGTTTTATTTATATAGCGCTTCTAAACAATGGTCGTTGTAGCAAAGCAGCTTTACAGATATGTATAAATCAAAATGATCATCTTTTCCTTGGTGAGTGAGCCGAGGGAGACGGTGGTAAGGAAAGACTTCCCGAGATGGCAATAGGAGGAAACCTTGAGAGGAACCCTACAGGACTCAACAGGGAGCCCATCCACATTTAAGTGATATAGTAATTTTTAGACATTCAGATGAGTTGCCAGTATGATGAGAAAAAAACATTTCCAGTTTATTATTATTATTTTGATTATTATTCCTTTTTTTACTTTATTGGCCAGGGTTCAAACAAGCCAATTACATTTTCCCCCTAATGCGTGGCTCAGCAGTAGTTCATTTACATAGAAACTGAAACAACATGTGCGGAAGAGGAGTGAAACAAATGGAGTATGAGGTCCAAAAATTGTTCAGCAAGAGCATTAACTGAGACCTGTGTTCACTCGTTAAAGAAATAGTAAAATATGGGAGCTTTAAACTTTCCATTCAAAGGATCCAATTCCTTTGCATTTCCATAGAGCTTCATTAGTTATAAATTAAACAACATGGAAAACATCATAGAATAGTTAATTTCATTGGACCTTAGCCATTTGATTCCTGCCTAGCAATTAGCAATTAGCAATTAGCGCTGTCGCTTTGCACCTCCTGGTTCTGGGTTTGATTCCTGCCTGTCTGTGTGCATGGAGTTTGCATGGTCTCCCCGTGTTTGGTTGGTTTACTCCGGGTACTCCGGTTTCCTCCCATAGGCCAAAGACATGCAGCCTAGGCTAACTGGCGTTCCTAAATTCACCTATATTGGATGAACGAGCATGTGTGTGTGGCCTGCGATGGCTTGGCGCCTCATCCAGGGTGTACCCGCCTCGTGGATAGGGTCCAGGCCCACTGCAACCCTTTATACAGGATAAAACGGTATAGAGACCGTTAAATGAGAGTTAGTTCAAAATCAGCTATTAGGATTCAATCTCAACTCAAATGTCAAAAGTTCTTGACTGAATGCTAATATAAAGGTGACACTTTCTAAACAGTGAGGCTCCATAATTGATAGTCAAATAAAGATGCATCCTTGTTTTTTGTTGGATGATGTCCATTTGCAGACTGCTACTGTACAGAGACTGAAGACTTTTTATTGACAGCTACAGGAATGTCAGAAAGAAAAAAAAACTGCTGATCCCACCTTTAAAGGCTTGCTGAAAGGGCATGGAGTTGTTGAGAATTAAAGCGCAGATTCGTTTCAGTGAGTACGTTGAGGCTCAGTAGAGGGGAAAACCATACTCACTGCTGTCACAGCAGGAAAAAAAGTATAATTAAGATGAAAGCGATATGGAATTTAAATGTACAGAATTTAAGCGGGGTAATGGGTAACTAAGCGATTTTTCATCATGGTAAATATAAGCATGGTGAGGGATTAAAACTATAGACATCCCATATGAATAAAGATGTTTTTAGTGTAAGGGATGGGCATTCCGTCCAGGATGTACTGTATTCCCTGCTCAATCCTGTTCCTGGGATAAACTTGTGACCCTGACCAGGATAGTACTTACCAAAGATAAATCAATAACTTAAAATTGAAGACAAATACCTAATTCTTTGACATAATCGTCTTCCTTTTTAATACACTTTGTCTATCTATCAACAAGCTTACATATTCCCTTATTAAAAATGTTTTAGGCTGAGCTACGAGCCACAAATGCACCGCTGTCTTCACGTCTTCATCAGAAGTGAATCTTTGTCCCTGTAGGGCTGCTTTCAGGGGATCAAAAAGGTGAAAGCGAGATCAGGACTATAGGGAGGACGCTTTAACGATCCAGTGTGTGCTGAAGAGTTCGGACACGCATCGTTATGCAAGATCACAACGCTCTCGGATAGCTCCTCTGTGTTTAATCCGAAGTTTAGGCTTCAGCTCTTTAATAAGTGTCTCATTCTAACAATTTATTCTTTTTTATTAGTCTTTCTTAATCTGAATGTCCTCATATGAGGACATGGACTTTTCTCCCAGCTACATATCCTTGTGAGATCGCATATGAGAACATTTACATTACAGCATTTGTGCAAACACGCTTATCCAAAGTGACTGACATTATTATCTCATGGTACATCTGAGCAGTGGCACCTTGGTAGAGTTGGGGTTTGATCCTGGGACCTTCCAATCACTAGTCCAACGTCTTAACCACTGAGCCTCCCCTGTCCTGTTTGATATTGAACAGTGATGGGGAATTGCCACGCACACTCCTGCTGTGGATCATCTGGTGACTGACTTTTGAACACTTTGACACATCACTGGCAGTGTGAAGAGAGAGCTTGTGTTCCCCAAATTCTCAGGCCTCAAAGGTCCTTAAAGTTCATTAATTGCATGAGTCACATACACACGTGCCGACACACACACATAGTATTAATGACAAATTTGCAGTTAATGTGCAGAAACCTTTCTCTCACAGCTAACAGGTGGCTCACGCAGCAGGACCGCGAGATGAGCCATCCATGCAGACAAACAGCAACCCCAGCCCACACCACAGAATTGATATTCCATCACGACTCACGCAAACACACAGAAAACGATCGATACGAATCTGCTTGATGAACCGCTTGCCATCCCGTCCGCAGTTGTCCATGCACGACAGTGAGGGATGGAAGAGGAACTGAGAGAGGAGCTGAAACGTTGTGTGTGTGTGTGTGTGTTAATCATTCGCCCGCTTTTAACGCCAGGCTCTCGTTTAGCAGCGTTATGAGACAACTTTCCTTGGGAGGATTACAGTTCGAAAGAGCCAACTCATCTCCAAACTCAGTACGTCATTCAATTACAGCAAACACACAGCGGGCGGCCAAAGGCCAGGCTTTTATAGCTGATCCCGTAGCCAAATGAAAGCATCATTCAAAATGCTACCACTCATGCTCTCTCACTCCCTCTCTTCTTCTATACATCTCCATGGTTCACTTGCACATCTAATTTTCTTTCGCACTCACGACTCTCAGTATCCTTACCGCCTCTCCTCTTCTTCATTTAATTGTGTTGTCCTTTGCCCTTATGTCCTTATCCCTATACTATTCAGTGAGCTAATGGATCCAGATTTGTCTCAGACTCCATATATACCACCCCACATCTCCCGCCTGCGCACCATGATCACTCCCCCCCCCCTCCATTCCCCCCCCTCCATTTAGCTCTGTTTCCGAACCCCATCTCGATCTTCATGCAAATTTTATTTGGCCTTTCTCTCAGGAATTAAGGAGAGCTTTCAATAATTCAGCATGTTGGATTAGAAGGACACCTCCCCCCTGTGCGAAGCGTCACTACACGAACTTCATATCTCACCCTCATTAATCATTATATTGTACGTGCTCTAAAAATAGATCGAAGCCGTCTACCGGTTGCTGGCTAAAGAAAGAAACCGGTACAGATATTTAAAGCTGTTTAAAATATTTAGCTAATTCGCTTGTCATAGATGATTAGATTACAATGATGGCCAAAAGTATTAGGACAACATATGAAATGTATTATACACTAGTTCTCCCTGTGCACGAATAAGTCACAAATTATTTCGCGTCAATCTGGCTGTAGAGTTGTGTTAACTAGAATCGCCTGGTTTAGTTAACAGATGGAACAAATATGTGTTGAAACATCCCACAAGAACTGCAGTTTTGGAATTGCTCTGAACCAGTTGTCTAGCCATGACAATTTGGCCCTTGTCATAGCAGCTACTTGTAATATCTCGTTACAATGGCGGCTGGAGGAGGGTGGGGTATGTTAGGCAAGAAGTGAACCTTTCTTCCTGAAGTTGATGACAAGAGCCAAATTATGATGGTTAGTCGACAGGGTCAGAGCAACTCCAAAACTGCAGCTCTTGTGGGATGTTCCCAGTCTGCAGTGATCAGTACCTACCAAAAGTGATCCAAGGAAGGAAAACTGATGCACGTGGGGACTGAAGTCTGGCCCGTGTAGTCCAGAACCAATAGAAGCGCTAGTGTTGATCAAATTGATCAAAGTGATGAAAATTCTGGTTGCGCTAGAAAGGTGTCAGAACATCCAGTGCATCACTGTTATGGTGGCGAAAGGGGGACCTACTCAATATTAGGGAGGTGGTCATAATGTTATGGCTGATGTGTGCATATTGATTGATGTATAGCAATGTCACTGCATCAAATAACAAATTATTCTTATTATCTTGATTGTTGTTACTTAAAAAGTTTGAGAACGTCATTAAAACTTCGGCCGGCACAATGGGGTAGTGGTTAATACTGTGGCCTCCAGGGGCGAGGGTTTGATTCCCGCTTTGGATGTGCGCAAAGCGTCTTATCCCCATGTTTGGTGGGTTTCTTTTGGGTACTCCAATTTCCTTATGCAGGTTAGGTAAATTGGCCTTCCCAAATTGCCTGTGTGTGTGTGTGTGTGTGTGTGTGTGTGCCATGTGACAGATTGGCACTCTGTCCCAAGTGTACCCTACTTCGTGCCCTTGGTTAAGTCTCCTTGGTTAGGCTAAGCGGTTTAGACAATGAATAAAATAAAACTTTGAATTTCACTTTTGTCTCAATACATTTGGCCAACAACAACAACAACAACAACAGGAAGTGTTTTCTGGCCTGCTCAGCTAGCTAATGGTTTCAGTATTGTGAAAGCTATGGAGAGGCTAGTTTTAGTCGATTCACTAAGCGCATTCAGTCTGCTCATTTCACACAACATACTGTATAAACAACAATGAAATGTATTCATTATGCTTGAGGATCCCAAGTAAACCACTTACATGTGGTTACTCAACCCCACAGGAAACTACAGTACAGAGTATTAGCACAAGTCAGTGAAGCATGTTAGCCAAAAACTGCAGCAACTGTATCCTTAACAGAACTTAATACTAATGGTATCCATCTGAACAAAAACACTTATTAACCTGACAGGAGGATCAGGAATTCATGTCACACATCATTTAGCTTTGAAAATCTCAGTTTGAAATGCTTGTTAAAATGTAAAGTTACAGCCATCTGTGGGGGGGAAGAGACACATCCAGTGTAATTCAAGCTGAAGGCAAAACATTACCTCAGACTGATACCGAGAGAAAAACTCAGACGATACCTAAAAGTGAAACACAGTCATTTTAAACTAAAGTAGATATTTGAATAGGTTTACATGTCTGAATGATTAGCTTGTATGTTTTTGTTGTTGTTGTTGTTGTTTTATTCCTTATTGGCTAACTGGCTGTTTAGCATTTTAGCTTTAGTACAAATTTTGCTACATATGTATATCATGTCTGTATCTTTATGTAAAGAAAGCAGCATATTAGATTTCAAACCAGTTTTCAGACAGAATCAAAAAACCTAAAATAGAAAGGAATAAGTGTGACAAATTTACCAGAAACTCATATTCTCCAGCACACTCAGTAAAAGCTAAAAGCTATTTTACTTAAACTGCAAAAATCTCCATCTACGACTATTTTCAAGCAAATCGTTTCACACCAAATATTGACTTTGTGTATTTTATTATCTTTATATGTTTGTAGAAATGTTTTTAAAATCATCTTTGCTTATATCATTGTTTTGTATGTTCCCAAGACTTTTGCACAGTACTGGAAGTAAAACAGCTGTTAGGTTTTACTGAGCATGCTGGAGAATATGGGATCTTCTGGTAACTTTGCTCATTCGCTCAGTTCGCAAAACCAAGGATCGTACATTAGTTTTTTTGGTTGTTTGTTTGTTTGTTTGTTTTCATCTGAAAACTGGTTTGTCATGTAATATGTCATGTAAAATGTTAAAAAGTTATGTTTGGAAATAGTGAATGGTTTTGTACATAATAATGTTGACGTTCGGCGTAGTGGTTAGCACTGTCGCCTTGCATCTGCAGGTACTCCGGGTTTCCTCCCACAGTCCAAATATATGCAGATTAAGCTTATTGGCATTCACAAATTATCCGTAGTGTGTGAATGTTGACCAGAGGTCCTACCACGGTCGTAAAAATGGAGAATAAATACAATGGTCACCATTGGCTTTAACGGTCCCTAGTTGGACTACAGAGGTTCCTGGATGGCTGGATGGATGGATGGAAATTTTGTACTAAAGATAATATGGTGCCAAAGATTTTTACAATATAAGCTAGCCTGCCAAAGAGCATAAGTTCTATTACATCTCAGTGTACATCAGATGTACACTAAATGCTTTAAATGCAACTTGGGTGCCTGAATCTGCACATTATGTACATAATGCTTATATCACAGATATTATCCTGATGCTCACAAAACAACCGAGCATGAGCAAGTTCATAGTGACCGCCGTCCTCTTTCCATGACGATATATAAAATTAGATACTAAAAAGAAATACTGTAATTTTACAGTAAATGTTCAAATCATCATTCTTTTCTAAAATTTCTTAACCCACAAAAAACAAACACTTTTAAAATATTGCCCTCTCTCAGTAATTTAATGCATTTGTTGACAGCTTTTTCACCCAAGGCAAGTTCCTCAGGTTCAGATGCAGTGCCTGTGTGTTTATAGCTTGGCGAAACCACACTCTAAAGCAGTAAATAATTCTCTTGGATCTGCGGTATTAATTTTCAGAAATGCAGCCCATCAAATTTTCACTTTTTTGGCTGGCGAACGTGCCTGATAAAAAAAAAAAAAGGTACATATAGACCCAGGAACCTGCACTGCAGACCAGGAAATACAGTTTCTATCCCACCTGTTGCCATGGTGTTTAAAGGGACTAATGTGAAACTGCGAGTCACATGACCTTGGGTGACATCATACTTAGAGGTTTAAGAATCTTTTATATGTGTATGTTTAAAGGGTGTGAGAGTAAATACCATCTCTTTTGTAATATCACAGCAAGGATTATGAAAAATGTGCTCACACACGCCTACATCAACCCTTACATTTAGCATGCATAATTCAGAATGCTGACATTCAACACTCTCGCAGTCTCCCCAGATATCTGCTGTGACTGCATCTTGATCCTGCTCAACCTCGCTCTCGCTCTCACTCTCACTCTAGTCTCCATAGATACACAGACACAGCCCTGCCTCAGCGAGTCATTCAGAGACTGCAAGCTAACACAGGAATTGGGTCAGCTCGATCTCGCATTCGGCATAAGGCAATGACAGACGGTGTCACACGACACAATAATGGTTTCCAAACATCCAGCTATCATTAATCTCCATTGTGATGTACACCGAACAGCCATAATATTAAAACCATCTGCGAAATAATGTCTATTTCCATTCTATACTGCCGAACAGGTCTGACCTTTCGAGGCATGGACTCCAAAAGACCTCTGAAGGTGTACTGTGGCGTCTGGGCATTTGGATTGAGATTGGATTGAGAGCTGAGCAATTGGAAGGCCAAGCCAACACCTTGAACTCTTTGTCATGTTCCTCAAACCATTCCTGAAGAATTTTTGCAGTGTGGCATGGCACATGATCCTGCTAAAAGAGACCACTGGTATTTCCATGAAGTTGTGTACTTGGTCAGGAATAACATTTAGGTAGGTGGAGCATTTCAAAGTAACATTCACATGAATGACAGGACCCAAGGTTCCCCAATTGCCGAGAACCTCCCACTGCCACCGCTGGCTGGCTTCTTCCCATAAAGCATTCCAGTGCCATTTCTTGCCCAGGTAAGCGATGCACACGCACACAACCATCAATACAATGTAAAACGTGATTCATCAGCCCAGAACATACCCTCTTCTAATGCTCCGTGGTCACGTTCGGAAACCCATTGTAGGTGCTTTTGATGGTGAACATGGGGCAGAATCGGCATCTTGACTGGTCTACAGCTATGCAGCTCCATACACAGCAAACTCTGAAGCACTGTTACCACTTTTCCACCAAAGTGAACCAGGTGCTAGATCATGTCTGGTGCTAGTGCCGATTCAGAGCCGCTTCAATAACCAAACTCCTAAGCACTCGCTTTCCCAGCAATGTTAGCGGCAATGCTAGGCGGCAAAAAAAATGCTAGCGGCAAACACAACAAAAATGGTGAACTTCAAAAGGGCTTTGTGAGCAGTTATCCTGGCTTTATCATTAATAGAAAAATTTTGAACTGTCCATTGCCTATTGAGTCCATTTTTTAAAGATGGTGGTCAAAACCTTTAGTTGCTAGTGATGATCCCACCCCCAGGCCCTAATGTAAGTGTAATGTAATGTTCTTTGGTCTGGGCAGATGGGCTAGGCTGAGCCCTGCGCACTAATAAACCTGTTAACGGTTCACCAGTTTTCCTTCATTGGACCACTTTTAGTAGATCCTGAACACTGCCTACCAGGAACACCTGAAGACCTGCTGTTTTGGAGTAGTTCTGACCCAGCCGTCTAGCCATCACAATTAGGTATTGTCAAAGTCTCTCAATTTTCCGTTTTTTTGTTTTGTTTTCAGTAATCTCTTAGGCGGCACTGTGGTAGTGGTTAGCACTGTCGCCTTGCACCTCCAGGGTCCGGGTTCAATTCCTGGCCAGGTTCGATTCCCTTTTTTTAAAGGTTTGCATGTTCTCCCCGTGTGTGGTTGGTTTCCTCCGGATACTTCGGTTTCCTCCCACAGTCCAAAGACATGTAGAATAGGTTAACTGGTGTTCTCAAAATTGCCCATAGTGTGAGTGTGTGTGTGTGTCTGTGTGCCCTGCGATGGATTGGCATCCTGTCCAGGGTGTACCCCGCCTCGTGCCCTAAGCCTCCTGGGATAAGCTCCAGGCTCCCCGCGACCCTGAATACAGGATTAAGCAGTAATGACGATGAGTGAGTGAGTAATCTCTTATCGTTGGTATCTTTCCCTGTGTGCACCTGTTCTGAATTCAGTCCTACACTGGATATTTATAACCCCGTAGTATCCATTCCTCATTGCGAGTTTTTCCGTTTGTGATCGCACCCTACTGCAGCTTACTTTCAGTTCCTGTTTTCTTTAGATTTTTTTTATTGTCTGCATGTTATTGCATGTGAGTTTTCTGCTTTCATTTTTCATCTTTTATAATAAAAGAAACGTTAAGTCTACACATTTGCATCCTGCCTCTAACTGAGTGTTATTTTTTCTTTTTGCCTTTTTTGCCGTTCTCACTTACCAACATTGTGACATCTTTGCCACAGACAAATACGTGCAAGTTCCTGAATTCAGGTCATCTAGAGGCCAGAGAGTTAAAACAGAGATCAGACTTAATAAATAAGGAACAAATAAAAAAAATATGATTTACTATTTTTGCACTCTAATTAATGGGTTTTATGAGATGTATAAAGGAAACTGATGTGTCATAATGACAGATAAATTAATATTTAAATCATATAAAAACAAGCTTTCCAGGAATCTATGACATGACATAATAGTGCTTAGGTAGACAGAGCTTAAGGCTTCATCAGAGATTCTACTACAGATGGAAATCACCCGGGAACAACCCAAGACCATTCTGTTAGTATCATAATTTTTGTAATATCCTGATTCAATATAATTTTTCTAAATTTTGTTACAATTCTAAACAAACTTAGTAATTAATTCGCTCCTACTACACGGGATGTCGTGCTGCCTGAACCACTCTTTCGCAATTTGAGCTCAATGAATCTTGGCATCATCATCTTGGAATATACCTGTGCCATCAGGGAAGAAATCATCCATTGATCGAAAGAAACTGGTCATTCAGTATATTCAGGTAGTCAGCTGACCTCATTTTCTGGACACATAATGTTGCTGAACTTAGACCTGACCAACACTAGATCATAACACTGCCGCCACAGGCTAGTATGGTAGCCACAACACATGGTGGGTAAATATAGACTCATCAGACCACATGACCTTTTTCCAATGTTTCACACTCCATTGTTTACGCCCCCCAGCAAATTCTAGCAAAGCCTTTTTTTCTGATTAGTTTTACTGATAAGTGGTTTTCTTAAGGCTACACAGCTGTTTAGTCCCAATCCCTTGAGGTCTCTTCGCATTGTGCTTGGGAAATGCTCTTACTTTCACTATTAAACATAATCATCAGTTCTACTGTGGGTTTTTTTTTTTTATGAGTTTGATTTTACCAAACATGACCATATGGTTAAGTCCTTCCAGGTCCTTCCACAAAAGGATCATAACTGGTAACTCGTTATAATATAATGTTTTTTATAATATTATAAAAGTTGTATTATATCAGACTGGTCACTTGATCCAAAGACATGCGAGATGTGAGATTGGGTGTGTGTGTGTGTGACCCTTCAAAAGATAAGTGATATAGACAATGAATAAATGGATGAATTGATATCTGAGCTACTTATAGGTGATTTATCAAAAAATAATATGTGAAAAAAAAATCAATGATGTGATTGTCATTTCTTGCCTTCATAAAGGATCTAACCGAGTAGTAAACAGTGCCAATCTGCCAGTCCTGGTATTCGAAATCAACCTTCTACAATTGAGCCAACAATGAAGCAATTTATTGATTGCGCAATTCGAATGTGCCTATGCCTACAAAATTATACAACAAGCAAAGCAGTTGAGGTTTAAATATGTGTCAGTGTCACTGGAGGTGATTAATCACTGTTATATTTATATCCGTTTTATGTCGTGGCTTAAAATAATCCCCTCTCTGATTAACAGTCAGACATCATTTTGTCACATTACTGCAGTAAAACCGGCACTATAAAGGTATCATCAGCAATGCAAATGATAGCACCGCCTGTACCTGAGGAAGTGAGTAAATTTATAGCTCATTACCTAATCCTACAACCATGGCATCGTGTTAAGAGATGGAAAAATATGGATCAAGTACTGTCCATACACCTAATGTAAGATGTAAGATATCATTTATATTCATTTAATGGAAGCCAGAGATTCATGATTCATGATTTTTTTTGTTTGTTTTTTTTGAGATTTTGTTACAATTCTAAACAAACTTAGCAAATAATTCACTTCTGCCCCACAGGACGATGTGCCACCTGCCAACATGTGAATAGTTTAGAGCACACCACCTGTAGGATTACAGAGGAACAGCAACAATTTACAACCTCAAATACAAACATACAGTACTGTGCAAAAGTCAAGGCACTATATTATCTTTATTACAAATTTTGTGATATATGTTTATCATGTCTGTATTATTATGTACAAAACAATTCAATAATTGAAAATAAAATAAAAAATTATATATAATAAATAAAACAAATAACATTACAGAAAAGTTTTTGCATGCCTGCACAGAAAGTGACATATCACATGATGGAGCAGTTTTCAGATGGGAAAGAGAAAAAACCCTAACGTTCATAGACACCTGGGTTTTACATGAAAGTAGAAAGTGTGGCAAAGTTCTCCAGCACACTCAATAAAAACTAACAGCTGTTTTTACTTATCAAACTGCACATCTGTTTTTGCAAAGAGTTTTCACACCAAATATTGACTGTTATATTGAAGTTTCTTTTATGTACAGTACAGCTGGTTTCTAAGGCATCTTTTTTTGATGTTCCCAAGATGTTTGCACTGTCCTGGAAGTAAAACATCTGTTAGGTTTGTGTGCTGGAGAATATGAGTTCTTCCGGTAACTTTGTCACACAAGGCCCTTAAACCTCCACTGCTCAGATATGATAAGATAAGGAACATAAGTCACCTGGATGAGGGCATTTGCCAAATGCCATAAATGTGAATTTTTGCTGCAAGCAACGAAGATCGGCCCATACACCTACGCCATCGCCAGCTGTGCGCCATCAACAGCTGTGCGCCAGCTTTGAGCATGTTACGACCTCCAAAGAGCCCGGGTTGCTGATGTCCCTCAATGTGGGGTGCTTGGGCCAGTTATCGTTTGTGTAAGATGTGTAGAATGTGTAGGGTGTGTTGTGTGTGTGTGTTTGTGTGTGTGTGTGTAAGATGTGTAGTTTGTTTACTATGTGTGTGTACTGCGTGTGTGGTATGTATAATGTGTGTGTTTTGCAAATAACCCAATATATCTGACTTCACATTGAGTGAAGCTCATAACATCCATAGTGAAACTTGTTCAGCTCAGTGAGATCTAGAAGTACACATTTATGACATCAACACTATTAAAACATCAGAGTGATGGCGATGACGTCATAGTGCTTGACTCAGTGTGGTGATGCATGAATCGACACACAAAAGGATGACGATTGGTTATGTTTTCCTCCCACAAACATTGTTGAATTCTCCATTCTCATATATAGAAGATGTTGATAATTTTCTGTAACAGCAGCGCATTACAGAAAGGCTCAGACAACTCACACGCTATCATCTTTAATTCCTCACATAATACATGCCAGTAAAAGCTTTAGTCTTGTTTCCTGTTAATCATAAGCGAAAGTTAGAACTGTATGACTAATGCATCCCACACCATTCGTAACATAGGTAACACATTTCAGATATGAGATGTCACCTTGTAATTATGTATAGCACCAGGCTGTTTTTACAGAATGCATGATTTCTTTTGGTGTAAAAATGAGTGTATATAATGGCATTGCAATATTGGTCTCACGGTTTCTAATACTCAAGGGATTTGGGCAAACGATACTACATCGATTTAAATCAACGTGAGCTAATATTGGATTTATTAACCCTGTCTGAACTGCACAAGAATAGCGAATGTCTTGAGTATCCAGAGCACTTCAATGATGCTGCTATATACAGCTGCTAAGTTTTGCTGATGCGCTGTTTCCCAAGCACCATCAATCTACCCCTGAACTCCTGAGCTCGTCTGATTAAACCGGCCCTGTGACGTAGCTGGATCTAATCTTACACGGGCGATCCTTTCCTCCAGGGATCCTGAAATACAATCGAACAGGACTTGTTGTTGCTAAAAATAGCTCACAGTCAGGGCCGTGGCATACGCTGACTGGGCTGTTCGGGTGCCGCGTATGAATGAAGCAAATGAATAAATAGGCATAATTATAACAGATTTTCATATTTTCAAATTGTGACTTTCATAGTTTTTCCTGTCAGTGTGAAAGATTCATGCACTATGCATAGAGTATCAGAGTTATAAACAGCCTGAGTATTCAGCATGTGAATGATTCAGCACGTTCCCTCTTATATTGTTTACAACGTGATTCACGTCTAGTTTGCGATCCTGCCGTGAACATTAAATTTCAATATCAATTTGTGCACATCAGTAGCTCGAGTTATGCTCACGCTCATCCCACCCTGCTGGCACGCCATCAGCCTGCCTGATCTCTACGCCTCGAATTCAAGAGCTAAGGTCACGCAAACAATCATTTGCAGGAATGAAATGATTCTTTATTTATCTACATTCCATTTAAATGTTGTTCTTTATATGAGCATCAATACACTGCATGCTCGCATTCTTACTGGAAACGATGCATGCATTATGTAATTGCAAAGACTTATTTGGCCCTATAGATAGGGTTTAAATCATGTTTCACTCTACAGCTAAACTCTTTATCTTTTGCAGTTTTTTTTATAATAAACAAACATTCTTTTTAATGCGTACACATGATCAGGCATAACATTACAACACAAAACATTTACACATAGTACTATGTAGGTTCCCTTTGTGCCACCTGGGCGGCTCCGTGCCCTCGGGGCATTACTCCACAAGAACTCTGGGGGTGAACCGTGGTACAACGGACCCTTTGGGTGCCGTGGGTTGCGGGATAGGGCTCTCCGTGGATCAGAATTGTTTGTCCGGTGCATCCCATGGGTGTGCAATGGAACTGGGATCTGGGGATATTTTTGTCTGCTTGGCCCCTTGTGCACTTGCTATGGTGCACTGGATGTTCTTCTATCATTAAGCCAGCATTCAGGGAATATGTGCTAGACTGGTTTTCAAGCAGGATCAGGCCAGACAGCATGGCCTTTGCTACCTACAAGCATAATTGTGCCTTGATCATCATGCCTTTGATCCTGTCACCAGTTTACTGGTATATAATTGATAATCAATGTTAATGTGTTAATGTTACAGCTACCCTCTGAATGCTCTTCCATTAAATTACCAGTTAAAGTGAATAGCAAACATAGATGTTCTATTTTTTAATGCAATCCAAGAAGCTAATTCGATCCTGCCATTTTCACAGCTCCACGAGTCGCCTTTATGTGAGTTTCGGATGCAAATTCATGCAAACGTGACAGGTGACACATGCCGACATGCATTAAGACGTATTATGCTCTGAAAGATGAGCTGCTCGACTCTAATAACACAATCCGGCATTTCCCAACCTCTTTGCATTCCTACTTAAACCAACGATAGATATTCCAACACCTATTTCCTGACATTCAATGATGTCACCCCGTACTGTACAGCTTGCACATGCTTACATTCCGCTTCGACGTACCGATGACTGCATATGCACTTCGTTGTTGTTTTAGAGGAACATCACATTATAGCAACTGTTGCATTATAGACACTGACCAAAGCATGAGGATTATACGATACTGTTATCCTGTTTGTGGAAACACTTCAAAGAAATGAAGCAAAGATCATCATGGATGGGATTTGGTTTATGCATCTCTAGTTTAGAGACTAGACTATGGGAGTTGCTCCAGTGCAACCTGTTAATGACCGGCTGGGTTGAAGAAACATCACACATACACACACAAACACATAGTGTCCAGTGATCTGACAGCACACGTCAAGTTTCAATCATGCACCTTTTTAGAGATGCTCAGTCTAAGTGTGTTAATGATGATGATGATGATGATTATTATTATTAATATTATTATTATTATTATAAGGCTGAAAATGATACAGAATAAACACTCACCGGCCCTCTGCGCTTTAATGAGACGTTTTTCCATAGCAGAAGGTGAAGCTGATGAAGGAACCCCATGTCTGATGCTGTTGGAGAGGAGATCAGATGGCCCGATCAGACATCAGAGCGATGACAAGAGATGACAGCTCGGGTAGCAGCAGTCTTTCACCTGACCGATCATCGGTTCCGCTATAACGCATGAAATTTCCTGCTTTCTGCTGAATCGCCATGTACAGAAAGCACGGCTTCACCCTCGGCGACACCTCGCGCTCGAAGCCCGGCTCCCTGACTCCCGTGCAGCTCTGTACGGCGCGCGCTCCGGACTCGAAGGCGGGTTCATAAACGCGTCGCAGGTCGAACCCGACTCCGAAAAACAGTTCGTCAGCGCGCGCGGATGCGTCCACCGGAGAACTAATGGACGATTCGTCAGTTCATGAATCATTCTGTGTGAACGAGTCCTTCGAACCGAGTCACTGAATCGATTCACAAGCTCCATGGTTGTTGAGGCAAAAAAACAAACAAAAAAAAGGTATACACACTTTAGGAAAAAGGAAAAACTGGTATAAATATTTTAATACTAAATTTATAGCGATATGTTATATATTGATAAATATGAAAATATTTTGATAATAATATGATATTATTTTTAATATTATATTAATATGATATACATCATATTTTTTTTCTTTTCCTGATGTGTGTATACATTTGGCTGACTCTGTATATATACACATACAACATATTGTGTGTGTGTGTGTGTGTGTGTGTATACAGTGGTGTGTGTGTGTGTGTGTGTGTGTGTGTGTATACACACACACACACACACACAAATTTTTGTCTGACTCTGTGTGTGTGTGTGTGTGTGTGTGTGTGTGTGTGTCAGCCCAAACAAAATGTAGACACACTTCGGGAAAAGAAAAATAGTATGATGTATATCATATTAATATAATATTTAAAATAATATCATATTATTATCAAAATATTTTCATATGTGATATTATTTTTAATATTATATTAATATGATATACATCTTTTTTTTTCCTGAAGTGTGTATAAATTTGGCTGACTCTGTATGTATAAATACACATACAACATATTTTGTGTGAGTGTGTGTGTGTGTGTGTGTGTGTATACAGTGTGTGTGTGTGTGTATGTAGGATAGGATGATGTATATCATATTAATATAATATTAAAAATAATATCAGATTATTATCAAAATATTTTCATATTTATAAATATATAACATATAGCAATAAATTTATTATAAAAATATTTATACAAGTTTTTCCTTTTCCTAAAGTGTGTAAAACCATGGATGACATTGGAACACATGAATTTAATGATTTGGATGAGTGAGTGAATAATTTTAGCAATATGGTGTTTGCCAAAATTATTCACTCACTCATCCAAATGAAATTCAGGTGTTCCAATGTCATCCATGGTTGCAGGTGTAAAAAATAAAAAGCCCCCAGGCATGCAGACCGCTTCCACATACATTTATGAAAGAATGGGTCGCTGTCAGGAGCTCAGTGAATTCCACCGTTGTACCGTAGGAAATTTTCTCACATCTGTTGGTGGTACAACTCAACCATGAATCACAGAGTGGGGGCAGAGGATTAGACGCAAGGTCGTCAACTTTCTGCCAATAGCTACAGACCTCCAAACTTCATGTGGCCTTCAGATTAGCTCAAGAACAGTGCATAGGGAGCTTCATGGAAGGGGTGGAGCAGCTGCATCACCAAGTGCATGTAAAGCATCGGATGCAGTGGTGTAAACACATTGCCACTGGACTCTAGTGTATTGGAGACGTGTTCTCTGAAGTGACGAATCATGCTTCTCTGTCTGGCAATCCAATTGTTGAGTCTGCATTGTGCCAAGTGTAAAGTTTGGTGGATGGGGATTATGATATAAGGTTGTTTTTCAGGAGTCAGACTCAGCCCCTTAGTTCCAGTGAAAGGAACTCTTAATGCTTTAGCATACCAAGACATTTTAGACAATTTCATACTCCCAACTTTATATACTTTCTATAATGCTTATCCTATAATCCAATATAGGGTCACAGGAAGCCCAGGAAACTTCGAGAACCTGGACATGGGGGCAAGCCATCACAGTGAACATATGCACACACCACACACTCACACATTACAAGCAATTTGGGAATTCCATTTAACATAATCTGGATTTCTTTGGACTTGGGAGGAAACCGGAGTACCCGGAGGAAACCCACCAAGCTAGGAGAGAACAAGCACCACACACACACACACACACATACACACACACATATATATATATATATTTCTTTATTTTAATTCATACTTATCTGTTCATAATAAATTTAAATAAATGATGTAGATTAAATTAAAGAAATGGGAACAAATGTTTTACTGCGACAGGCTGAAAAATGCCTAAAAGATAGAATTTTAAAAGATTGGTTGTTTATGTAGCAACCTCAGCAGCAGCCTCATTTCCTCTCTCATCAGTTTCAACCACTCGGCATTCAATATCACGAGTATACAGTACTAATGAATGGCCTGATCATCTCTCATCATCTGCACCTGTTCCTCAATGGTTCATGCCTTAAGTTAGATGATTTTATGCTTGAATGATTCATAGGTCACTGTGTGGCTTAACAAACAAAAACATTCCTCTGAAACTAGTCAGGTTCAGGGACTGGACTTGAAAATGAGCAGTCTTTCAGGAAGCCTGGAGCACTATTCCTCACGACTACATTAAAAATACAATAACATCTGGTTCTTTGGACGCAAACTATGAAGAAATGAGGGGTGGCTCAAGATTTTTGCACAGTACTGTGTACAGTATATAGCGAATTATAAATGAATTAGATGTCTACTTTTGTAAAGGAGGCTTATTATTAGGCTATATGATACGTGTTTATGTTGACAGATATGTGAGAAGTAAATTGCTTAAGACCAAAATATTTTTATGAGCAACAACTTGGCTAGGGATAGAATGACAGGGTTATCCTCAACAGATCTTCAAACAGCACGAAGATGTAGGCTGTTGACCAGGTTGTGACTCTGTTCATGCTTTACCCTATTCTTAAATATTATATTATATTATATTATATTATATTATATTATATTATATTATATTATATTTATGGTTGAAAGGGGTATATCAGGATTTTCAGCTATTTGCCTCTGTGATAGATCTTACTCAGACAATCTGGCCTCTTTAATAATCATATATTTCTTTGGGAACTGTCTATATACAGTACAGTGGGTGTCCAGAAATCTAGGAGCACTAGTAAAAATAACATTTATTGTACATATTCTTTTTTATGTCAATACAACAATTTTATTTTTCATGACAAATTATAATATTGAGAACAAAGTCAATTTTAATATTGACGTAAAGTCAATACAAAGTTACAAAGTTTCTTAGTATATGGAATGCCCTTTTTTTTTTGCTTCAATGACAGTGTGCACTCAGGCTGGCATGGACTCCACAGGTTTGTGCAAACCCTTATGTGTAATTCATTTTAGATTCATTAGAGTGTCATCTGAACACATGCTTTAATAGGAGAAAGGTGTAAGAGAAATCTGACCTTTTATACAAAGCAGTTAACATGCTCACTATCACACTTTTGCTTACATTTAAATAGGGGCATAGAAATAGTGCACGATCATGAATGTGTATATATATTTGGATGTTTATATATATAAATGCATTAATCCAACAAATGCATTAATCTCCTTTGAACAGTTGATATTGAGATGTGTCTGCTACTTCTGCTCTGTAAAGACTTTTGTTGTTGTTACGTAATTACCTAATTCCATATGTGTTATTTTATAGTTTTGAAATCTCCAGTATTGTTGTAGAA
>JAQMYG010000014.1:17515243-17525795 GCA_030014215.1 Clariallabes teugelsi | reverse complement strand
ACCCTTGCATAATAAATCTGTTCCCTTTGTTGTGCTTGAAATCAAAGTGGTCGCTTAAATATGACCAGGGGTTTGCTCCATAAGAATTTGTTGGCATTTCACTTTCAGCCGTGTCTGCATCACTGGCATCTGTTTTATCCGTCTCCATCGTTCTTGTGAATTTAGCTCGTTTGTTCTCCACGCCCATCAATCAATCAGTGCAGTGGTTATTTGTATTATTTTTCATTTTCATTCATTTATTTTTTACTCAATAGCGAATATGATTTAAAATGTAATGAAGTACAATACTTCAAACAAAACATACTTAAGTCAAAGTAAAATTACAGATTTTAAAAACTACTTTAAAAAGCAGAAGTACAGAAAAAAAATCTACTCAATTACAGTAATGCCAGTAAATGTAATTCATTACTTTCCACTTTCCAATAAAGCACATTTGAATCTTGAATCTAGTCCTCATGTACTAATGATGATAAAGTTCCACATCTTGCTGCATTGAATTATGATCATGGGTCACGTGACGACGTGGGGTTACGAGTTACTCCTTACATGAGTGTGTACAGTACAGTAGACCGCCTGATTCCCCCATATCGATCCGAGTGTGTGAATCTGTTCTACACGGAGAGCAGCACTAGGTGGAGCAGTGTGATCTCAGCTCTCGACTCTCCTGTTTCAGGTGTAGCTGTTTGATCCCTTCCGGTCTCCGTACAGGAATTTCATCGGCATGACGTCACCCCGAGTCTGAACGCCAGTCGGGCTCGATGGAGAGCTGAGTCCCGGGTCTGTCCTCGGCACTTCTCGCGTTTGTTAGAGTGTGTCTCCGGGGTCGGAGATGTGCTCCGAGAACACGACCAGCATGTGAGCTCCTGTTGGAGGATCAAACTGCGACTAAATGGACGAACAAGAAGGTAAAAGAAATGAATTTTTTTTTAAAAAGCAGCCGAGATTAATCGCGCGCGAGTTTACAAACCCATTGATGTCCCTTGAAGTCGCTGTGTTTTTGTTACTGTTGTGTAAATATACGTGATGTGTTTGTATCGGTTGTGTTGTGTTTTTAAATGGTGGATCACGCGCAGCTTTGATGTGATTCGAACAGACTCACTCTGATACAATTCGAATCTGATCAATCACTGTTCGTGGTTATGACGTCATTGCTCCTGCTGGCTTTTGTCTGTTATTATATCTATAAGGGTATTGATTGTATATTCAGCATTTTTTAAGTTGCCATTCAAAATTCCTCACTGCAACCCTTTAATCACAGTGTCCTGTACCTTTCCTCATGGACAAGGTCAAACCGGTACCTTTTATTGTGTATTATAATTTATTTGTCCGGGTTCGAATCCCGTCTCGGGTCTGTGTGCATAAAGTTTGCATGATCTCCCAATGCTTGGAGGGTTTCCTAATTGGTGTTGCCAAATTGCCCGTAGTATGTGTGTGTGTGTGTGTGCGCCTTGCGATGGATTGGCACCCTGTCCAGGTTGTACCCTGCTTCGTGCCCTAAGTCCTAAGCGATATAGACGATGAGTGAGTGAATTTTATTATTTTTTTTACAAAGGTGCATATCAGCTTTACATTACTTAAGAATGAATAACTATGCTTCATTTGTCATTTGTGCACCATAAAAACCTTTCTCTGAGAAAGTTGCATGTTAAAGGTCCAAAGAGTGCCGATAGGTGTGGCCGATACAAGGAAGCATCATATCATGATAGACAAAGATGTTTCTGCGTTATATGATATGTATCATGCTGGGGTGGTAACAAGTTGGCGTCGGAATATTAGTTGAACAAAATAATAATAAGAGTTTATATACTGTGTGTATATATATTATTGTATGTGAAAATGACTTCTTATAAAGATAGTAATGAATTAGTTAAAAAATTTTAGCATCTGATAATTAGTTTGTAATCACTATTAAATGCACTGGAAAATGTATTTTCTGATCAGATCATAATATTGATTATCTAATGTTATATTCCCCAGCTCTATCTACAACCCTGGTTTACAAAGAGTATGCACCATTTTTTCAAAAAGTGTGTGTATGTGTGTGTGTGTGTGTGTATAGCCTATTTGTACATTGTAATATATATAGACAATAAGCTGTGACTTCTGTTGGACAAAGGAAATGGTCTTTCAAAACAAGGGATAAGACAGGAAATGCAAGTGAATGGAAATAGATGCTTTAGTAGAGATGTGCATGCTTTTTTCCCCCCCTGCCCTCTTAGTCACCTAAAAATAACCCGAGACACTAACCAGAATCAGACTTTACACTACCTCATTTCATCAGGCATTTAATAGCAGGAGTAACTTGCATAGATGGAAAAAAATAGATGATTTGTAGGTGAGATGATCTATCATCTAGGATAGATGATTTTTTTTGGTTTGTTATATTCACCTAAATTTCTGTTTTTTTTTATTTTATTTCTTTATTCATTGGAAAAGGTGTCACACTGTTGTTCAAATAAATCATTTGCGATTATGTATTCTTTTTGGATTTGTGACGGAATCTGAGTAAATGTGATGATTCGTCGTAATCTCATACGGACCTGAGACCATTATCGGATCTGACTGAAATAAAAGTAGCCATTGATTCACAGGTTATATATTAAAATGCAATGGGAAAAGTGATGTCTCAGCAGTTACTGCTTTGTGTGACTGATTGGTAGGTTATGAGCTCAAATCCCATTGTCGCTGTGCTGTCTTTTTAAAGTTAATTGCTTTTTCAGCTAAAATGTGCAAATGTAACGAACAGGTTCATATCAAATGCGTTTGTAAACCAATGCCCTGATGTATACCCCAGATCCGGGTGAGAGCGTGTGCGCTGGATGCCGAGGCAGGATTCAGGATGCTTTTCACGTCAAGCTGCACAAAGACTTCTGGCACAACGCGTGTTTTCGGTAAGTCGTTTTAATCTATATTATGATTTTTCTTTACAAGTCGTGTCAGGGATTGTTCACCAAACAATACACATACACGTTGGTCTTTAACGCTGGCCACATGTGTAAAACCCATAGAGTCGCTGGAATGTCAGGCATTCCCTCAGAAAGAAATGCCAAAGGAGCTTGTTTACTTTTGGCGCACTCAAGCGTGACGCAACTATCGATCTGGAAACGGAAAAAATGACCATAATACCATACGATACGGCGAAGGCTGCCAAGTTGGCAGTTGTAGATTTCTCTCCCTCACCCCCACAGCAGCCCGGGCAGGGAGAAATGTGGCTTTATTTCCATTTCATGCTAATTTCAGTGCCAGTAAAGAAGGCGAGTCTGAGCTGTTTTGCTGCATTTTTGCATTCAGGTTCTGAGGGAGCGTCAGTCTGGTTAAGATGGGGAGGAACCAGGGCCTGGAAGCTCCATTCAGTCACGTATTATTGGTCATGTTTTCTAATGAGATCAGGCTCGTTATTGTCATGTACACATTAAGAATTTGTCTCCGGCTAAGTTTCCACACACATTTTAAATACAGCTGTCATTTCTTTCAGGTCGACATTATCAGCCTGCTCTGTTTTTGAGTTATAAAGATTTGTATTAAACTTGTTTATTAGTAAAATATGATATAGGAACTCAAATCACAGACCACTTTGTAATGCTTGATGTTTCTGAAAATTCGCAATTCCTTTATACCTAAAGGTAGAATTCAGTGCTGATACAGCAGCGATAAGTGTGTGTGTGTGTGTGTGTGTGTGTGTGTGTGTGTGTAGCTCCTGGACAATGCTGATTCACACTACCTCACTGTTTCCCGTCACACGCTTTGTCCGTCTCTCTCTCTCTCTCTCTCTCTCTCTCTCTCTCTCTCTCTCTCCACGTTTCTGTTTACAGGTTTAATGATTTATAGGATGAAGTAATTTTTCTTAGCACATTGTTCAGGCTAATTAGGGTCAAAGTCTTCTCTGAAGTTAAAATAAATAAACTCAGCAGCAGTACAATGAAGTAGCAGCACGGAGAAAAAGGAATTCTGGGTCATCAAATCTAATTCACTTGTTTTAAAAAAAAAAAAAAAAAAAGAGAGAGAGAGAAAAGAAAAAAAAAAAAAGCAGGCCAAAGTACAAGAGTGTGTTTTGTACATATGGTCATGACTAATCAGAGGAATCAGTTACAGATGATGTGTGCTCCGTTGTATTGGGTCGAACTACAGAAGTAACAAACGTATTAGACACACAGACACACACTAGTGAAATGTGCTTTTCTTTTCCACAGTTAATGATGTTCTTTGATGACGTTATTGGGGAGCTGTGTGCCATTACATCATGTACATCATCGGTTCGATTGTAATCAGATATTGTTAAAGTGTGAGTGACGTGCCGAAGCAAATGCAGGTTTCTTACACGTTTTTAGAAAAGTGGAAAATGTTGGAACAATCCAACAGCCTGTGTGCTGTCTGAGTGATAGATACTGTAGATAGATAGATAGATAGAGAGATACTCACTCATTCTTTCTCTTTCTTTTTCTTTCTATTACTTTCTTTTTCTTTCTCTCTATTTCTCTCTCTCTCTGTCTTTTCTTTCTTTCTTTTTATTTTTCTTTCTCTCTTTTCTCACTTTTTATCTTTCTCTCACTTTATTTTTCTTTATCAATCTTTCTCTCTATCTTTCTTTTTTCTCCATCTTTTTTCTTTATTTCTCGCTCTCCCTTATATTCTTCCCATCCTTCTTACGCTCTTTTTTTTTCTTCCTTCTTTCTTTCCTTCCTTCCTTTCTTTATCCTGAAGGAAATTCCAGTATCTGGTATAGCACAAACATTTAATCCTTTTTCTTTAATATAACATCAGAAGGTGCATCAACCTGTAGTATGTACAGTAACATCAAGAAACTTACTCAGTTATGTAGAACGTGATTTTAGACTCCTGCCCAAGTTCCAGAGAAAGGACATAGCTCCGGCTGTTAGACTGGCTCACACTTGAGGACAAACCCGAAGAACCTGCAGAGAATTCTAAACAGGGCTGAGAACTGAAGTAAAGCAGATGCCAATCAAAAGGTAACATAAGTTCATCTCAGTCTGCAATTACATCTAATTGAAGCCTGGGTAAATGCAGAAACCCAGAGTGTACAGTACTTCAGACTGGAAAATCTTTTTCTTCCACGGAGTTTATTAAGATTTTTTACGAGGGATTAAGCATTTCTTTTGCACATGATTAAATCATTTAAAGATCCTGTTGCAGAGCCCTGGCTTTCTAGGTTAAGTGTAATAAAATAGGAATCGCTACTAAGTTCTTGTTTTCTTGGTATTCATATTGTCACTTTTTATTTTTTGTTGCAAAAACTAAAACCATTGCAGTATATTTTTAAAAAGAGCACAAACAAATATACTGTATATGTTTCAATGGCCGTTCAAGTCAAACCGGGACTTTTTTTAAAATGAGGTTTCTCCTGAATTAGGGTGTAAAACCGATTGACATTTACAGAAGACTTCAAGCACAGTACGGTGATGAGACTCTTAGTTGCAGTAAAACATCTGAATGGTGCAAACATTTCAAAGAAAGCTGTATGTCTGTGAATGATAATCCGGCGCGAGGTACAGTGTGACGGTCCTGACCTCCTGTACAGTCCTGACCTCGCTCCAAGCCATTTCCACATGTTAAAGGAGTTCCTGGCAGGCCAGCGTTTCAGACCTGAAGCAGGGATAAGTGTATTAGTGTAACAGTGGATTATATAGAGAAGTAAAGGCAGTTTTTACTTTCATAACTGTGTTCAAACAAAAATCCCAGTTTGACTTGAACACCCCCTTGTAATTTTACATGTCTCTATCTAAAGTGACCGTATTCAAACACATTACATGAGGAAATCCAGGCTTGTTCGTAAACATGGCTCCTTTAAGGATGAACATGGTTCGGTTAGTTAAGTTCAGCCTTAAAGTGAAATACTTTATTCTTCACATATTCCAGCTTCTTGTTAGTAAGCCGGGGTCAGAGCACAGGGTCAGCCACTATATGGCCCAGACAGGGTTAAGGGCCCAACAGTGGCAGCCTGGCAGAGCTGGGGCTCGAACCTCAGACCTTCTGATCAGTAACTCGAGGTCTTAACACACTGAGCCACCACTGGCCAAATGGGCTCGAACCCGGATCCAAAGATCAGCAACCTTGAGTCTTAGCCACCTGAGCCACCACTCGAGTCACCGCTCTCCACACTTGGACATTGCTAGACGGCGATTAATCGTCCTCCAGACACACAATGGCTTGCTATTCCTCCCGCTCCTGAACCAGCGAGCTCATCAGTGCCCAGCTAATGTCCCTTTGTGATTAGAGGAAAAGAGTGAAACCACAGGCCTCTGCGTCTGCTTTTTAAGTGAGATTATGGGAGGGACAGGAATGCTCCCTGTGTGCTCACTAATTGTGTTTGGTTTCCCTTTTCATATAGGTTTGCTTTTCAGTCAGGACGTCATGTTGTGGGCAGGGGTTTGTCTTCCTATTCTGAGAGCAGCAGTTTGTGGTTTAGAGTGAAGTATTGAGACTTGTGTACATAGCCATTGTGTGGTCTTCACAGTCGGTCTTGGTGGCAGGATGTGTACATGAACGGACGTGGATAGTGTGGCATCGTCAACCCGGCAGACCTCACATACTGTCCTGTACATGATGCGAGAGTTCTAATCGTAATGCCTCGCATGGTCTTAGCAGGAAAGATGTCAGAAATTTAGGAAAGAAAATCACACCGTCTGCGTCGATTAACGTTATGAAAATATTAATGTATGAGTGAGGGATCCTGTCTGACATGTTTTAAAGAAATTTCTCAAAGCTCCGTTCTAGTGTTTTAACTGAGAAAGGCACACACAGTTCTCCTTCACATTAGTCCAAGTTAATGACCCTTAGCAGGCAGCTTTACTTATTACTTTTACTTTTTTTCATACAAATCCTTGAAACGCAGCGGGACAAGATGACAAAAAATATGCATCAGAATAATAATAATAATAATTGGAATGAATGAATAAATAAAGAAGCTATAGAGTAAATCAGTTTATTTTTCTAGCCTTTTCAGGCACGGGACATCAATACAGCTGAACTGAAAAAACAAATTATAATAAAGACGAAAAAGTATAATTATGCAAAATTCATTTTTAGCAGTTTTTAGATTTTCAATTCAGTCTCCAGAGTGTGGGTTCAAACAAACAACTGTGAAGAAGTAAAAAAAAAAAAATACAATTTGCATTGGCCTGGGCTTAAACAAGCCAGCTAGATTTCCCATCTAATACCACATTTACATTTACGTCACGTTACGTCACCCTGCTCCAGAGCGACTTGCGTTTATATCATCATAAGCAAGGCCCTGAACCCTCAACTGCTCAAGGGTCCTACAGTGTCAGCTTGGTGGACTCCTGATCAGTAGTCCAACACCTTAACAACTGAGATACCCCTTATGTGACCTCATATAAGATACCCCTGAGCGATACCCGCGCTCAGCTCTGCTGTTCTGTGGTGGGGCGTGTCTTATTTACATAGATATTTACATAGACAATGAAACGGCGCATTTGGAAAGGGAGTAAAAATAAAGTTTTTTTTTTTTTTGGTGTGTAGGAATGCATTATAGATGTGGGGCAGATCTAAGTCCGATGTAAACTTTTTTAATTTATTTTTTTAAATAAAGGATTAATTGCTTTTATACCACAATAATGTCAATGCTTGCAATTTTAAATTGAACAAGTATCAGTACCGTGTATGTTTTAATGTTCATGAACCAGGTGTATTCATGGTATCACTTTCTTAATGGCATATACTGTGTAAACAGTGACTTTCTGACATTCTCTTGAAATGAATAAGACAGAAAGAAATGCAGCTGAGGAATTGAAAGAACTTAAGATATTCAATGCTGCTGAAAAATTACCAGCTCCTTAAACACGTACTAATAATCAGTACCAATGCTACATCATATAAAAGCTGTTTGTGGTAAAATAACAACTGCGAACTAATGTCAGAGCCACTCTTATAGAAAATGAATCTCCTGACCAATCAGAATCGAGCATTCAAAAGAGGTAATTCTCTGAGGTGTGAAATGTGCTATGGCAGGTTCTAGAGCTTTTTTTCTTTTTATTAAAAACTACAAAAGGTATCTGATATGGATTAAAATGCTGCGAAACTTGTGTTGAGTTTTTTTTTTTTTTGTTTTTTAATCTTATATGAAGCAATTTTTTCCCGCCAATTTGCTGTGCCACTCTCCAGTCCAGTAGGTGGTGCTATTGCACAATTCACCCCACTAGCTTAAAGGTAGAAGAAGTAGTGAATGGAAATGATTTGGGTTTTCTACAGAGACTGTGGTATATTTTTAAGGAATTCGTCAATTTTAGAGAATTTAACATTCGACAACTGACCTATTGATTCAATTAATTGAATCGAGCAACAAATTGCATAATTGATTAAATCACACAGGTCTAACTGTTTCTATAATTACTGTGTGTGTATATAAATGAGGGTGGGTTCCCTGTTGAGTCTGGTTCCTCTCAAGGTTTCTTCCTACTGCCATCTCGGGGAGTTTTTCCTTGCCACTGTCGCCCTCGGCTTGCTCATTATTATCTAAACACATTTTTTCTCACTCATACGTACGACTGGGCGAACAAGTCCTCTCCATGAGGCACCATCCCGCAAACCACAGCCTCCAAAGGATCCGCTGTGTCTAGCACCAGGATGTTGGTAGTGGATCCTTTGGATGCTGTGGTTTGCGCAATGGGGTCTCCATGCAGCGGATTTGTTTGTCTGGTGCATCCCTTGGGTGCTTAATCAGTTCGGAGGCCGGGTCTGTTGCTTTAGGCTCTTTATCTGCTGGGCTCTGGGTGAGGTGGGCTGTGGTGCACTGGGTGTTCTGGTGCCTTTGTATCGTGTTCAGCATTGACCTTTTTTCAGCAAGTCTGTGTGAATGTGTTTAAAATATGTAATATGTTTAAAAATCCATGTAATTTATGTCTTGACTTTGTAGGTGGCCATAGATATGGTTACCTTATTGGACTACTTACTATATGGACTTACTTAGTAATACAGTTCTTTATGTGGAGAGGTAAAGTTGCCTAATCAATAAATAAGATTTAGGCATGGTGATTAAGATCCAGATTTGATTAAGTGTTAGGCAAACATGTTATTTCCTCAAGTGTGAAAAACGAAATGACTATTTGTTCTGTATTGTTTGCCATGTAGTGTTGCAACGCATGAACGCCTTCGTGTCTTTCTCCTGAGCATTTCTTCTCTCTCTCTCTCTCTCTCTCTTTCTCTGGGAGTGAACGCCCAACTGGCGATTTGCTGCTGGTGCAAAACAGAAGGAAAGTTGCTGACAAAGATATAGGTTGGCATTTTGAATAAGCAGCCAAGCTTTACAGCGGGTTGTTTTGCATGTATCGCATGTTCCAATGCGGGAGTCATCAGGCGCCCCAGCTGTGTCGACACGCTGACAATAAATCAGGACCTTTCAGTCACGTCTGGCTTTAAGGTGAAAGTTTATCACGAATGCGTGTGTGTGTACACCTGGAACACCTCTGAGACAGACCCAGAATATTTGTTCGGAGACGTCACCGAGCGTAAGATTGTGATTGTGTGTGAGAAAGCGATTAACACATCCTCTTAAGTACACACGCATTCCCAGATGTTGCCATGACATCACTATATACACAGGTTGCCAAAACAAATTGATTAATCCTGTTGACTCGCAGTTCAGTCGAATAATCAATCTCCAGAATTTCGAACAATTAACGTCTTAGGCTGGCTATGTTAATACAAATTGTGTAGATTGTGTGTTTGCGTTTCCGTCTCCGCCGAGTAAATAATAGGATTCCAAATCCTCACTTAAATTTTGTTAAGGAAATGTTTGTCCTTTAAATAACACATTGAGTAATAAAGCACTTCTCAAATGAAACTGTTGAGGGATGAGAGATTATCTGTAGAAATTTGAATAAATAAACAGCCGATTTACTTTTAAATCTGCGCAACAGGATGCCTGAGTTTACCGGATCGTTTTTTAATGATGGGTAAAATCACAGAAATCAATCAAGCAAGTTAAGATGACAAATCCGAGACATGATCTGTAATGTCCTTAGGTAAATAAAGACAATAAAGCTCCAGAGCTACTAAAATGTAAAATAATGGGCAGTGAGATCAAAAGGTTAAGGCTCTGGTTACTGATCAGGGGGGATTTTTCTCCTAATCTGACCTCATCTAAGAAGATGCCCTCCCCTGGCTTGTTGCTCAGCTCTACTGCTGGCTAGTTGGGTGTGTTTCAGCAGCAGGTTATTTACATAGACAGTGAAAATAAGTTTCTGGAGTAAAACGAAGGGATTTTTCGTTATGAAAATGATGGAGGCTATTTCACCTGGTGCAGTAACAGACACACTTTTGCATGCTCGTTAAAGATACAGTAAAATATAGGGCCGTTTAAAGATTGACATACATGGTTCTCAAACTGTATATGAAGAGAAATGAAGAGAACAAATGTAATAAAGCTGTTATAACAAATACAATGTGTTGTATAAACATTCAAATAAAAGAACAGAGATGAGGCTGATCCTGGGTGCACGCTAGTGATGCGCGGGTCGGGTATTTTTCCAACCCGCGGGTCCCGCTTTTATGTAATTATTTGGCCCGCCCCAGCCCG